>OY971430.1:20000000-20111796 GCA_963853865.1 Helleia helle
GGGTTTTATATTAAGTTCATAGGGACTTGAATAATATGTTATTGCCATATCTACGTCTTCGAGAACCAAATAGGTGCGTAGGGAAGTGCTATGAAAACTGATACTCTGTTGTTTAAATGTCGGGGTTTTTTAATTATTTTATCATTTTTCAATTATGTTTTAACCGTCGTGGGTTTTTTTCAAAATTTTTAATTTTGCTTTTTATTGATTGTGTTGTCTGCGCCGCTCCCAGCTGTGCACACATTGGTCGAATAATTGACGTTACAAGTGTAATTACAATAGCGAATACTTTTACATCAGTCGATATAATTACAGAAGTAGTTACTAGTTACCACACAGCTGAAGCACGAGGTCAATGGTAGAGAACTCGTCACGGGGCACCTCTCCTCATCTCGAGTACGTCGAGTGTCTTACCCTCTATCGCAGTGATATCAGCTCTTATCTTATCTGATCACAGCTGATACAAAAAAGTTATGTTAATCTTTGCATAAAAGAACACTATTTATTGAAACGCAACGAATCTCATTATCTGGTTTCATAATCAGCGCTGTGCCGCACTCCCGGCTGCATGGGTACCACCATCTTGCTTGTTTCTCCCGTGAAACAGCTTTGCTGTGTTTCGGAGAGAAGGGCAAGACAGGCAGTGTAATTACTGGCACCGAGACTTAACATCTTATGTCTCAGGTTAGGCGACACATAAATGAGTTGCCTGGGCTTGTTCCAGGTATACTAGTTTATGTTCATGGGCGACGTCGACCACTTAACATCAGGTGGTACGTTTGCCAGTTTGCCTATCCATCTAACATTAAAAAAAAACTAGAAATAACTAAAACCAGCTCTACTTTTTGATATAATCTTTTTTTCTGACGGTTATAGGTACAAAAACTATACATAAGTTCTTTCTTTCTATACAAAATCCATCTCGAGCGTCGAATGCTAACATAAAAGCCGCGACGTCGGCGGCGGGCGCAAATTAAATGTTTCGCCTCAAGATCAAAGATGTGTATCACAAAGTGACCCGACCTGACCCGACCTGCTGGCGACTCTTGACCTTATTTCATTAAAATTTAAAATACGCGACAAAGTGATTCGACCTCTGCGTGCTCCCGGCTTCAAGCGGCTGACCTACGATCGCCGAGAGTTTAAGGTCTGGGCGTCCATGCTCGGACTAGTTGCTGGTGCTTCATCTGCCTCGGGTACTCTGTTCCGGAGTTTTCCAAGCTAATATTCGTGCACTCCATAATACATCAGAGATGTTAGATTTCGTTGAAACATGTATCATTTGATTCAGGATCATTTATTAATAGTACCTAGACTCCTTCGAGTGGCAGACTTATATGTATAAAAATAATTATTCTTATATATTTTATAACAATTATTCTTCACACAGTCGCACTATTGGGACATATAAAAGTATTTCGTCAAGCGGCCGTAGCGTGTCTTCTTTCATATTAGTGTTGGTGTAAAGTGGGAAGGGAGATGTGCGGGAAGCAGACATCACCCATCTCCATTCAATTGTGTCTCATGTACTTTGTAAAAAGTAATAATTCAAGAATTCAAGAATTTCATTGTTTCATAACACGAGGTTCCCACTCAATGCATTTCACCTTCTTGTGAAAATAATTTGTCACCAAATGTCAAGTGCAAATTAGTTAAATTTTAAAACAGACGTTTGAACTCATAATGAGAACATATTTATATTAGTTTTCATTAAACACTTAGCTCCAAAGAAATATTTGTTTGGATTTCCCTTTTGATTGTCAGGTACAAGTTTTTAAAATAATACGGACCCGCGTCCGTGCCCCGTGCCACGAGAGCTCTTTTACTTTGTAACTTCTAGCTCATACATTATTCAACGTCATATAAAACTCAATCTCGTAGTCTACAAAAATGTTATGTTAATAGTATGTTAAATTTATATGTATGTTAATAGTTATTACGCCGGCAATCGCGCTGTTTACTATTTATGTACATGTTATGTTGGTTATCAGCGGCAATGTTACATAGGCTGCACTAAAAGTATCGGGAATGGAATATTTCCACTGTTCCTGTCATATTAAAATCTTTTTAATTGAAAACTCCTTGGTTTTAAAAATCGAATACCATTTATTTATTTAAAAAAAGATTCTCGGTCTTATCACAAGGTCTTGTCAAACTTGTTTAGTCGTTGAGAAAATGGAATTGACTCGAGAAAATTCTAGAGCGATGATTTATTATGACTTTCGAAGTGGTTTTACACAAAAACAGTGTGTTGACCTGATGATTTCTGCATTTGGTGATGAAGCCACATCCAAAACCAAAAAAAAATTTTTTAAAAGAACGGTTAATGCAGAATGGTATGCTAGCATTTGTTTGCCACAGGTCGTTTCTAAACTCCGTAAAGAGAACTGCAACCGCCGCATCATCCTCCATTACGACAATGCGAGTTCTCACACCCCGCACAGAACAAAAGAGTTTTTAGAGCAAGAAAACATAGAATTATTAAACCATCCGCCGTACAGAAATCATTAGGACTTAGGTCGGGTCTAAGTCCTAATGATTTCTATACTTTCCCTAAAATAAAGAATAAATTGCGTGGTCAGAGATTTTCATCGCCTGATGAAGCTGTGGACGCCTACAAAACGGCCATTTTGGAGACCCCAACTTCCGAATGGAATGGTTGCTTCAATGATTGGTTCCATCGTATGGAAAAATGTGTCAAATTTCGCGGAGAATACTTCGAAAAGCAATAAATACATTTTTAAATAGTAATGTTGTGTCCCTTCCTTGATTCCCGAAATTTTCAGTGCCGCCCTCGTAGCATCGCGCGCTCGAGCCGCCGCGGCCGCCTGCTGCAGGCTTGGTAGCACTAGGGCTGCATGGGTCGCCTGGAACACGCCTGGCTATTGTAGGTAATGTCGAATATTATTTAAATATTTTAGAAAACATTTCCTAGGAGCGTGATCGATAAGGAAAGTATGTGATGTACTGGAAGTGTGTGCCGTGTGTAACAGCAGCAAACGAAGTCAGGAGTAGAAAATTGAGTAAATAGTGCAGATCTGCATCACCTCGTGACCAGGTCCCCGAGCTCGGGGAGAGCCTGGCTCCACACTACCGTGTCGACGAGAGTAATATAGACGAGAGCGCGGGCGGACGGGACGGTTTCTTGAGTCACACCGGCCCGGCCGCGTGGACAACGGGATTTTATTAAATTTAAAATTAAACAGCTCCTCCCACCTCCGACGACTTTAACATATTTTTTTATTAATTCTAGTCGGATCGTACCTCCAGGAAATACTTTTATTTTCTTTTGCGCCGGAAAGATGGCAAGGTGGACGCAGCAGCTCTACCTACTAATACCCGGCGAGTGCCACCAATGCCGCTTATAGTGTGGTGCCCCGGATCTGTTGACCAACAGGACACCTCGACGGCTAGTCAGTCCCACAAGGGACCGACGCCACCACCACAGAGGGGCTGTCCCGCACCATAGAATAACCCCTCCCAACGTCGGGGCAGTACAATCTGGACAGTACAATGGGGTGAGGATCTCATCCCCGCCCCGTGACCACCTGCTCTTCTTATAAGAGGGGTACAAAGAGCAACTCCCTCTGTTCAATTTTCTTCGCCCGAGGTGTTCACCTTAGGCTACTGAGCCTCACTGCCACGACCAGGTTTGAACCGTGGTGGGGACCTCCAGGGAATACTACTTCAATATAAATTATACATTTAATTCTATATAATTAAACTTTCAAAATTATTTATGCTAGTCATGCAATATTAGTGTAGTTAGGTAACAATTTTTTTTTACGGATTTTATCGCGGTTTATTAAGATTTTTACAAGCCCACCACACTTGTGGTTTTTGATAAACCACAAGTCCTCGCAAAAGAACACAGATTCCAACCAAGGATGATCCGTGAGGCTATTGAAATTAAAAAACATCCTAATTTCAATAGAGAAGATGGCTGGCTTCTACCACCTGCTTGGGATCCCATTATTAAAATTATCAAATCAAAATCCAAGCATAATATGTCACAGATTAAAGATACAGTTAGCACTTTCTGCGTAGATAGGACTGACCAAAATATTGATGTATCATAGGGTAGTTTCGAATAACTTTGTAATTATAATAGGACGTATGACACCTCAGTCCTCCCGTGACCATGGTTGCTGTAAAGTATCCGAAACGTCGGGCTTGTAAAAATCTTAATAAACCGCGATAAAATCCGTAAAAAAATTGTTTTATTATAATGAGTGAAATTCGCGTAAACATTAGAAAACAATACCCTTTTATATATATTATACTAGCGGGCCTGACAGACGTACGTGTCCTAAACTTAGCTTATACACTGTATATATATGTATAATTGCCTATAATGTTGATTAGTAATAAGGTTTCATAATATCTAAACAACACTTCAAAAAACTAAAACACCCACATGTAGCATGGTCACGCAATGGTCACAATATTTTCATCTTTACTAATAATATTAAAAACACATAATAATAAAATTAATAATATTATAAAGACGATAGATTTGATTGTTTGTTTGTTTGTTTGTCACGAATATACTCCAAAACTACTAGACCGATTTGAAAAATTATTTTACCTAAAGGAAGTCACATTATCAGCAAGTAATATATAATATTACTTGCCTATAAGATATTTACCCGTGGGAAGCCGGGACGGACCGCTACTACTTTACCGATGGGAGGGAAGCGCTGTGCTGCGCTCCCGGCTGCATGTTTCTCTCTTCATCATCTTGCTTGTTTCTCCCGTGAAACAACTTTTCTGTGTTTCGGAGAGAAGGGCAAGACAGGCAGTGTAATTACTGGCACCGAGACTTAACATCTTATGTCTCAGGATAGGCAACACATAAATAAGTTGCCTGGGCTCGTTCCAGGTAAACTAGTTTTTGTTCATGGGCGACGTCGACCACTTTCCATCAGGTGGCACGTTTGCTAGTTTGCCTATCCAACAAACATTAAAAAAAAAAAAAAAAAACCTAATAAACATATTGTGACCATTCATCTCTAGACTTCTTATAAAGGTTGTCAATCGTTTAAGTCGTCTTGAAAATACGATTACGACCGGAACAAGTATCATATGGAATTGACATTCGCGTATACCCGAAAGGGACAGGCATATTTTACAGGGATACCACATTCATTATAACAAGTCTACAGCTTGGCAAAAAAGAGTATGGAAAAAATGAGGGCGCCACTTTCACTTAGGTCTCATCATAATATTATGGAAAATCAGCAAGATAAATTAATCAAATCGTTAAAAATAAACGTGAAACACTAAGCTTTACTCGAAATCTAGCATTTGTCGGCCTACTTGGCCGACAAATGCTAACATCATAGGTTTCCATTTAGTAAAATATTTAGTTCCACCTGTCATCACGTCATACTCTTTTTTGCCAAGCTGTACTTATTTTCTTGAAACAAGTGAATTAGGAATAATAAAAAACTGGTAAAGGTTGATAGATAACTATAAGCATTAGCCCTAACCAAACATTTATTGTAATTTTAGACAGCTGCATTTTTCCGGATTATCGAAAATATTATGTAATGACTAATAACAAACCGCTAAAAACATAAATAATAAAAAAGAAGGCTATCTACGTCTTAATATGTATGATCTATAGTACATAGCCTTTAAGGTTAGCAATAAACATATTTGTTTTTATTGTGTTTATTTCGAAAATTCCGGTCACCCTTTTTAAATAATACCACATTCTTGGGTAATCTGCCTATAGCAAAACTGGTATCACCATACCTACATAAGCCGACCAAATTATAAAGTAGTACAAAATGGCGGCATATTTGACAAACTGTTCGCGAGTGAGAATGTTTGTATGGCGTTCAAATTTAGTCGATAATTTTTTGTTGGGCACATCGTTGTTGTGCCCAACAAACAAAGGGTATATGTGATATTCTGACAAAGACAAAAGAAAGTGTCTATGTCTCTGTCACTCTTGGATTTTTCGTATGTTGTTATCTCGTTCCAATACGGTATTATTATTAGCTTGTCAAATCTATTGATACTTGATCTTAGATTACGACGCTATCTATCGGGCCCAAATGTATTTTCAAACTTATCAGAGACTCACTCAAATACATACACAATTTTTTCTTCAAATGGGTTCCACCGTTAGAAACCTCTCGTTGACTCGACGATCATGTAATCGGTATGTACATCATCGATGTTTCAACATCTCCCTGGTCTTTTCTCCGTGATAATTTTTCACATGATCATCATCATTATCCGCATGTCTATCTGCTGCTACATGATATATACCACAATGAGCCTCAAGAGTTAAGACGAACGAACCACTTCATCGAACGTGAATTGGTTACTGAACGGTAGATCGTCAAAAATTCTAGTTAGAAGTCGACTATTACTGCGTCGTCTATTACTCCAGATCTTGTCGGTCATTTAGCCGTCAGTTCTTGGGTATTCACTTCTCTATTTTGTAATATGACTCAATACATGCCTCCATGAATAGCTTCCTCTCTGCTGATCACTCTATATGAATAGATGTCACATGGATACGACTAGCACCGATCGGTTCTGAGATATATAAATTAATCTCGTCATCATCCAGGTATCTGATACCACCGACAGTTACCAGCCCGTGCGATACCCTGCATCATTAGTCATTACTAATGTCGGGACGGTTATAAATCTGAAGTGTGACGCTGCGGGCGACAGTTAATGTAAAATAGTTTAAAGATGTCAGCACTAACATAGACGTGGATCGAGCGCGAAGGGGAGTATATCAAGTTGTTAGGTGGACGGGCACCCGTCCTGGGCAGATTGATGAAGGGCGGGCGGTATCGCGTGAGGGATGACGGCCGATGCCGCGGGCGGCCGACCGACAGCGTGCACAAAAACTCTAGACCCTTTTTATCTTACACAATTTATATTGAACTTTGTGAAGAGTAGTAAAAAAATCACGTCAATTTATCACCGGGGATACCGGGGTAGAGAGGGGAGATAAGGGTAGGGTACTGCGGCCATGGCGGGAGATGCTTGTTCACTAAATGTTGTACCGCTACCATCCTATCGTACAACAAGTAATACTCGATACTTGACTCTTCAGGTATCTCTGTGGACGGAGGACTACCATGACCGCGTGGGACAGAATCAAAATCGAATTACAATCAAATCAAAATCTTATTACAAGAAATCATTCGTGCATACGTACAAAGTTCATTCTTAACTAATATAAATAACAAATACAATATATTGTGTGTTTCTTTTCCTAATTTTAAACACTACCTCTATCAGGATCCTTTCTTAATAATTTTTAAATTTTGTGCCAAGGAGGTGTTGTTAGTAATAACTTACAGGATTGACGTTCAGTATATTCACTATCAATATTCAATCATGACATTAAGGGCTTGTTCAGCACGTGTCTGAACAACCGCACGATTACAAACCAAATATGAATTTATCTGAAACTGCGTCGTTGTCGCCGTGTATAAACGAGGAGGCCTTAACATACTCTAATTGAAGTTTTAAACGTCCTGTCACAGGAGGAGAAACAAGCTTGTACACGATGGCGTACTGTGTGACGTCACCAAGCTCACCTGAATCGACCACGCTACACGGGTCGATTGTTTAAGTTGTTTCTCTCGAAAAACTTCATAAAAACAGTCTCGTAAGCGGAGAGATCGCGGAGGGTCGGGGGGGGGGGGGAGTCGGTTCACCTGTGTCTGGTTTTATAGTCATTGCCTGTGTCTAATGCCCGACATTAATTAACCCGCCCCGCCGGAGGGCCTGCACTCGCTGCGGCTGAGGGCCGGTCCCCCCGGGACGAGTGCTCGGCTATCTGCTGTACCACTTAGTTGCCTTATTTAGATTAAGGATGTGGAGGTCACATTTATTTTAGGTAAAGTAATAGAAATCCGTTAATTTGTTTATTTAATGTATTATTGTATAAATATATATTTTGTAATATGTATGTTTACATGATTATAATAGATGAATAGCTTAACTAGCTAGTGATGATAGATGGTTGTTACAATGTGAACACCTATGAGTTCATGTGTAGAACAAGGCCCAGACAAGTCATTCGTGCTCGACCTCATGCTGACACGAAGAACAGAGACAGATAGAGTAAGATAGTAAATACCAATAGCCACGAAGATGTGATAGTCATTACCCTGCTTGTCCATAGCATATTCTGTTAAAGGCAAAATTGCATCATGGAAAAAACAAGCAGGCTGTTATAGGTTCGTATATGACATACAGACGGCGCGGTATCACTGCTTTTTTTACGCCGGGAATTGGTCCGAAGCATCCCACGGGGAAGTGGGTCTCCTCAGGCGGGTATGTGGGAGTCGATGCGACCAAAAGTTGGCAAGGATGACGCAACTCTACCCACTAAAATCCGGCGAGTGCCCCCATGGTCGCTTTTAGTAAGGTACCCCACCGCCACGACAAGGCTTGAACCATGGTATACACTATCGCTATCACTCGCTGCTATTACTACTGTACTATGTGTTTGTAAACTAAACGTCCTAGAGGTCACCGACGTGCCGCGGTGTCATCACTTACTATCAAATCAAATCAACAAAACTTACTCAAGTCCAAAAAAATATTGATTATAATATATGAGGATGAGCCATGTTTGATTCGAAGTTATGACTATATTATATGTATTGAATACTAGCTGTTGCCCGCAGCTTCGCCCGCGTTAACTTAGATTTACAGCCGTATACGGACGCTCCGTGACGCGAGGCGCGGCGTCACGGAGCGCCCGGCCAGTGCGCCCCGGTCGAAAACACGGCGACGCATTATTTTGATTTTGCTATATCTCCTAAGGTTTTCATTTAATGTGTATAGTGTACAGCGAAAAAATAATCTTCATGAAAGTCTCAAGCTACCTAACGTATTTAAAATGATAAGGATTAATACCGCATTTGTGTAAATAGCTTTCCAATTACCACTTTATAATTGCCCATTTTTTTAATTATTGAAATGGGTATTGTATGTTATCCTTAAGAGATACACATACGCCATCGCGAACTTTTTTGTAGATCTTTCTAAGTGGTACAATAATGTAGTACATTATTTTGATCTATCTCGTAGAGTTCAGCCAGCGTTTGCGATGTAAGCGCAAAAAAATATGTTTATTTTCGACTTCACATTAGAAATCTTGAAATTATCAGTGGTTCTCTAATATATTAAGCATATTATTATACATATAAACCTTCCTCTTAAATCACTCTATCTATTAAAAAGCCGCATCAAAATCCGTTGTGTAGTTTTAAAGATCTAAGCATACATACAGACAGACGCGGGAAGCGACTTTGCTTTATACTATGTAGTGATGAATATTATAGAAGCAAATACGAACAATCCTATATTTGGTGTTTATTGTAATCATAATAATGTGTCTCTCACTAACGCCAAAACAATTGACACATGACGGTGTATTACAAGTTTTTGACTCATAGAAGTAACGAGTATTAGAGAATTTTAGACAATCGCCACCGTAAGGCCGCTTTTAATTAACGGCGAGACGAGCATTCTGGTCGACCTGGTCTTGAGCGAGTGGTGGGGCCACTCGCTCAAGACCAGGACCGGCCCCTGCGCGGTGGTCATCGTCTCCTCTAGTTGGATCACGAGGGGCGGTGGGTCACTTTGATCACTCCAAATAGCTATATTATAGCAATGATCGCATAAGCTAATTAGTTTACCAAATTAACTGCATGATTTAGTCAATATTCATTATGGCTTGCATATTAACGTTCTATCGTAGCGTAGACTGCTTCCACGCATACTACATTTTAACTACAGTAATTTACTCATTTAGCTCAAATGTTTCAATCAAATCTATTTAGTATAAACTTATGAAAAGTGCAAAAATAAACCTCGCATCTTTTCGTGTAAACAAGTTATCATACCTTTGGCTTAATGTTAAGCATCGTTAATGCGTCCCGACGGCACTGATCGGTTTCATGAGAGTTCTGTTGAACGTCATTGTTATTGCTTAAATAGCGCTATAGAGGGCGAGACAATCACAAGGACATTAAAATACGATCTGAGCGGAGTTACGTCGGCGGGGGAGAGCCATAAAGTGATCTACTCAGTTAAATCGACCTTAAATTTACCCAGGATCATCAAGCTGAAGTACTTTCGTAGTAAATAAGGTCGCGGCCGGCCCGTAAACACGTTACGCTTCACTTGATCGATTTAGGACGGCTGGCGAGAGAGATTGAGTGGAGCGACTCGACGGACACGCGCCACGCTTGTGGTATGGTCGCTTCATTATGGACGTCGAGAACACTTGTATAGGTACGTTCATTTAGGACGGCTGGCGAGAGAGATTGAGTGGAGCGACTCGACGGACACGCGCCACGCTTGTGGTATGGTCGCTTCATTATGGACGTCGAGAACACTTCTATAGGTACTTTCATTTAGGACGACTGGCGAGAGAGATTGAGTGGAGCGACTCGACGGACACGCGCCACGCTTGTGATATGGTCGCTTCATTATGGACGTCGAGAATACTTGTATAGGTACGTTCATTTAGGACGGCTGGCGAGAGAGATTGAGTGGAGCGACTCGACGGACACGCGCCACGCTTGTGGTATGGTCGCTTCATTATGGACGTCGAGAACACTTGTATAGGTACTTTCATTTAGGACGGCTGGCGAGAGAGATTGAGTGGAGCGACTCGACGGACACGCGCCACGCTTGTGGTATGGTCGCTTCATTATGGACGTCGAGAACACTTGTATAGGTACTTTCATTTAGGACGGCTGGCGAGAGAGATTGAGTGGAGCGACTCGACGGACACGCGCCACGCTTGTGGTATGGTCGCTTCATTATGGACGTCGAGAACACTTGTATAGGTACGTTCATTTAGGACGGCTGGCGAGAGAGATTGAGTGGAGCGACTCGACGGACACGCGCCACGCTTGTGGTATGGTCGCTTCATTATGGACGTCGAGAACACTTGTATAGGTACGTTCATTTAGGACGGCTGGCGAGAGAGATTGAGTGGAGCGACTCGACGGACACGCGCCACGCTTGTGGTATGGTCGCTTCATTATGGACGTCGAGAACACTTGTATAGGTACTTTCATTTAGGACGACTGGCGAGAGAGATTGAGTGGAGCGACTCGACGGACACGCGCCACGCTTGTGATATGGTCGCTTCATTATGGACGTCGAGAATACTTGTATAGGTACGTTCATTTAGGACGGCTGGCGAGAGAGATTGAGTGGAGCGACTCGACGGACACGCGCCACGCTTGTGGTATGGTCGCTTCATTATGGACGTCGAGAACACTTGTATAGGTACTTTCATTTAGGACGGCTGGCGAGAGAGATTGAGTGGAGCGACTCGACGGACACGCGCCACGCTTGTGGTATGGTCGCTTCATTATGGACGTCGAGAACACTTGTATAGGTACGTTCATTTGATATCCCGTCTGCTGGCATTTTATATTCACAGAGACGTTAATATTGCTCTGACTCTTCTTTTTATCTACTTGATGCAGTAACGTCCGATCCGACTACACCTCGAGCCGTTAGTATCAGTCTCTCTATACGACGCTTCCGTTTAAACCAATTAACGTAAAAATGACAGAAATGTTTGTATAACTATTTGGTCCCATACCAATCACTTGTATAGGTACGTTCATTTAGGACGGCTGGCGAGAGAGATTGAGTGGAGCGACTCGACGGACACGCGCCACGCTTGTGGTATGGTCGCTTCATTATGGACGTCGAGAACACTTGTATAGGCACGTTCATTTGATATCCCGTCTGCTGGCATTTTATATCTACAGAGACGTTAATATTGCTCTGACTCTTCTTTTTATCTACTTGATGCAGTAACGTCCGATCCGACTACACCTCGAGCCGTTAGTATCACCCCATACGACGCTTCCGTTTAAACCAATTAACGTAAAAATGACAGAAATGTTTGTATAACTATTTGGTCCCATACCAATCATCCCTAAATCTCTCCCATTTCGAAATCAAATGAAATTGGCGGCGCGAGTTGGTGCTCTGTGAAGGTTCTATAGAACCGATTGACGGTTCCGTAACAACATTCAATTTATTTGGAAAAAAGTTGTACTAAAACTATTTTGTTCATGCATCACATATGACTTGTTTTGGAAATTGAACAGTTTGGATAATGTAAGTGAGATGTGTGTTGTGTGATGCGATGCGCGGTGATGAGGTGTGGAGCCAGCCCGAGCGAACCCCTCGCCCTCCACCCTCACCCTCTACGGAGGGCTGACGTGAAGGGTGTGACGTGTGTTACGTTTGTGACGCGCGAAGAGGTGACGCTTCATTATCTCCAACTCCTCAAAATGTATGCGACGTTATCGAATGTCAGAAATAGAAAATGCCGCTCTATCTGTCTCATCAAACTATCAGCTGCAACTAAGACAACGGGAAAAACGAATCCGCTTTTTGACTTCTCATCAGAGGATGATCAGATCTGAAGTAGAGATTGATATTATGACGATAAACAGTGACACTAATATAATATACTTAAGTAAGTAAAGGTCCAAGGAATAAATGTTTCAACATTTTTGAAAAGTTAGGAGACCCAAAAAGTTTAGTCTAGTCTGGTTTAACATCTAGAACACTTAGGTACCTAAATGGATTATTCTGAGCTTGTTCACTATTTTATAGTCTCCAGTCTATGTAATATTGAATAATAATAATAATAATAATAATATAACAGTTCAAACAGTAAAAAATATCCCAATTATAATTTCCAGTACAGGAGTCATCCCAAAAACACTTCATACCAGTCTCAACAATCTTAATATACACCCCCTTACTTACATTCTCATGCAAAAAGCAGTCATTTTAAATACACGTAGAATTGTCAGGAAATTTCTGTCAAAAGATTAAAGAATAAATTTAATATTTAACCAAAGATGTCTTGGCCAAAAGCCCGCATCTTTGGATATGCCCCAGAAATGGGAGAATTGGCAAAAATTGAAAACCAAAATAATAATAATAATATCTATGGACGCTTTCACACCACGTCAATCTGGTCCGGTGGTAAGTTCTTGAAGAACCTGTGTTACGGGTACCAGACAACGAAAATATATTTAATACTTTTATACTATACTGTATATATTTAAGATTTTTATTATATAATACACAAATTTAATATACATCCATGACCCTGGAACACAGAAAATATTTTTGTTCCCTGGCGGGATTCGAACATGCAACCTCCGGGCTTGAGCGCCAACGCGCTTACCACTGAGCCACAGAGGTCGTCAAATGAATGAAATCAAATCAAGTGAATGAACCAAACGTTTTCCTGGCGACTGTAGTTCCCGATTGTAACGGATTATGCTCATATTTCTTTCCATGGGTTTTTATAATACAAAGTAATCTGAAGTCATTTCTGTTGTTAGTCTCTTTATGACATAGGTACTTGATAAGATACTATCACTGAGTATGATCCGGGTAAATGGTTGAACCGGTGACAAAAATAACATGTGATGCACCATACCAACTGTGTAGTAGTTAGTAGGAGTATGATCACTGACACCCTGCCTTTATTTTGCTCTTTTTTTCTCTCTTCCCTCGCTGGTTGCCTGGTAGATATCGCTTGTAAGCGATAAGGCCGCCTATTTGTAAGTCTATCTAATATTTCTGTATATGATTTACGTGTACAAAATATAAACTATAAGTATATTATTATTATTATTAAATAAAGCTCTCGGCTAGCTCCGGCTCTCGTCGACACCGCTCGTCGGCCTTCAAATGGAACTTTTTTGACATCGGTAATGTCTGTAATGTCTTGGAAGTTTATCGTAAGATTCCGAAATATGGCGACGCGAAAATAATAATTATAATAATAATAATTTATTCAAGAAATGTACATACATATGGCGTGGGAACATCTTTTTTAGCTACATATAAAGACTAACTGATGCTGCACCCCAGACTCGCCCGCGGCAAGTTTGGTCAGTTGACTACGTGGTCGGACCACAGATGTTTGACGACGATTGCTTGAAGCGCAACTTCTCGATAAAATAATAAAAGGTTATACTTAAAAAAACACAACTCATGAACAAAAGAGCTAATGACCTTTAAATGGTTGAGAAAATTTTGATACAGCAATGTCCACGGGTCACGGGTCCACCGCTATAAATCAAAATTCAAATATTAAAAACCGCATTCAAATCAGTTCCGGTGGGAAGGAAGCGCTGTGCCGCGCTGCATGGGTACCACCATCTTGCTTGTTTCTCCCGTGAAACAGCTTTGCTCTGTTTCGGAGAGAAGGGCAAGACAGGCAGTGTAATTACTGGCACCGAGACTTAACATCTTATGTCTCAGGATAGGCAACACATAGATGAGTTGCCTAGGCTCGTTCCAGGTAAACTAGTTTATGTTCATGGGCGACGTTGACACGTTTGCCAGTGGCACGTTTGCCAGTTTGCCTATCCAACTAACATAAAAAAAAAACGTTCACAATAATGAGGACGGTGCCACAGACACACCCTGGAACTTGTACTAGACTATAACACCGTCTTTTGCATCGGGCCCCGGGGAAAAAATATGTACTAAAAAATGGCAGCCATAGCGCCTGACGACAGCAGTGAAAACTTATAACTTAGAATTATGACATTATGAAATTTCAAATTTGAATACTAAAATTATGCATAATGACGTCATAATAGTAGCATGTCGGTGTCGCACACCTATAAGACTTTCCCCTACCAAAAAGCGCACAACGCAGTTAAAGAAGGTTTCACTTCAAAAACAATTGCTAATCAGCTCTGTGATATATACGTTGTAATGATTAAGAGAATCTTATTATAAACATACATTAGAATTACTTGAAATCGTTGTTTTAAAGATGTCTTTCTATGATCCACTCTTATCACCCACGAGCTCAATTCTATTCAATCTTAAGCTCAATCCTAATTAGAATGGGGGAGGGGGGGCTTGGCTATTTGAAAAGGTTCCCCAAATATTAAGGTTCCTACGGACATATTGTGAGTATGTGACCTATCGATACACAACGAATGCCATGCCATGCCAAAGTAGTTGGTCGACGATCCAGTAGCCCGCTCACGCGTATCAACCTGACTGTTATCTCTTCTTCGGTGAAATGTTTCTTTACTCCGTAAATCTATATAATCCCTGGATCTCATTATATTCGGCGGTC
Organism: Helleia helle; assembly: GCA_963853865.1. NCBI lineage: Eukaryota > Metazoa > Arthropoda > Insecta > Lepidoptera > Lycaenidae > Helleia > Helleia helle. The sequence continues at coordinate 20,015,158 of OY971430.1, forward strand.
AATTCTTTTCCCCGTAAATCCTTTACAAACAGAGGTTTAAGATACGATTTTAATTTTCCGACCGACTGAATTAAATTTTAATTTGCGTCGCTAACGTTTTGTGATTTAAGAATGAATATATAGTTGAACTAGTTTTGGAGAATACTTTGTTATAACATGTTGACCTATCGGGGAAACCACCGTGCGCGCGTGAGGTCTGGGACGTGGGGTCTCCTATTCCGCTTAAGCACCCTGAACACATAAGGGTGCCATGCGGAATAGGAGAAGTGGATGTCACCCCCTGCCAACAGAGGAGAGTGCCGGATGACACGCCATCAAGGTCCAATGCGGACGTCCCTGTACCCGCGCCGGGCCGGCCAGGCGACGGAAAGGACACTGATGGGGTTTTAGTTAGGGTGGTAGTCTCACATAACTACTAATTATGATTTCCCCAGCGAAAACAAGAAAAAAAAAACATATTATACCGGGTGTATTTGTAACGCTTGCAATAACGAAGAGGTATGATGTGTATAGTCACCAATACGCTGGCTCAATGTGGGTTGGTGAACTTCTCACACCTTCAAAGACTTTTTAATCTCATCAGGCATTCCTGAAAATCACATGATCGTCATTGGCGGTTGACTAAGACCCATCTCACTCTCAATATCGGAAATGTGCGAGAGACATACTAAGTACTCGCTGTGACTAGTAAACAATATACATGAATGATCGGTCCCCCGCACCGTTAGGTATCGGCGTCCTAACAGAAGGACGACCCATCAAAAGTTCTTCAACGTAATCTAAGTTCTTATTTACACTTGAGACTTTATTCTGAAGCAAATTTCAATTTATCAGCTCACCGACTCTGTCGGCGCTCCCGGGGCGTCATGCAAATGAGAGGACTACTCGGATTGGCGGCGAGCGTCGTCTGCTGTCTCTTTCGGCGAGCGTGTGGAACTGTAGCGAGCGTGTGGAACTGTAGCGAGCGTGTGGAACTATAGCGAGGGTGTGGAACTGTAGCGAGGGTGTGGAACTGTAGCGAGCGTGTGGAAAGTAGCGAGGGTGTGGAACTGTAGTCAGCGTGTGGAACTGTAGCGAGGGTGTGGAACTGTAGCGAGGGTGTGTAACTGTAGCGAGCGTGTGGAACTGTAGCGAGGGTGTGGAACTGTAACGAGCGTGTGGAACTGTAGCGAGGGTATGGAACTGTAGCGCGGGTGTGGAACTGTAGCGAGCGTGTGGAACTGTAGCGAGGGTGTGGAACTGTAGCGAGCGTGTGGAACTGTAGCGAGCGTGTGGAACTGTAGCGAGAGTGTGGAACTGTAGCGAGCGTGTGGAACTGTAGCGAGGGTGTGAAACTGTAGCGAGAGTGTGGAACTGTAGCGAGCGTGTGGAACTGTAGCGAGGGTGTGGAACTGTAGCGAGCGTGTGGAACTGTAGCGAGGGTGTCGACACATACGCTCGGAGCTCGTTGAGTCTTTGTCAAGACATAATATTCTTTCGCTGAGGCTTCGCATCCTGTTGCTTTTCACTTATTTTCCTTATAGTCACGGAGAGCGCTTCAACAGACATATAAAATTCATCCATTTTGGAACTCTATCAACGAAATATCTTCTAAAATCCGAAATCCAGTATTATATTATTATTGATCAAAGGGACACCTAACATTTCTAACGATACTGGACGATACTAAAGATAACGAACGTAGGGAATAAATATACTATGTTGTGCTTATAATAAATATATAGGCATTGTTATACATTTGACATAATAATTATTTTATATACAAGAACGAAATGCAAAAACACTAGCTCGCTATCGATTCAGTTAATTGAACCATAATACTGATCATACTAGATGTTTTGCAAACTGAATATGTTTCTTGTATTGTAAAGTATAAATATAAATAAATAAATATTGGTGACCAGTTGCCATGTTTCCGAATTTCTGTCTACTGACTACATGCGAGGGCTTGTTGTCGTAACGTCCGGATATGAGCGCGGTTGGCTCGAGACAACAACAACACTATAAATTATTTACAATTAGGTGACGACGAGGGAAGTGGCGTTGAGTTACGCCGGCCGGGGCTGTCTGATGACGTGCCGAGATGTACCTCCCCTCCGCTTCCCCCTGTGCGTCTCCTCCGCCCTCGCGACAAGGTCACAGGACATGCAGTAACGTACTATTACAACTAGTGAGGGTAAAACGCTACATGTGTGTGGACGTCGCTGAGATCTCGCCGCCGGGAAACGAACGTGTCCTTCATTTCGTGGAGATGTGTCGACAATACTAGTGGAATATTCCATATATTTAGGGTCAAAGTTTTATTACACAAGTTAAATCCTAAGAGAATCTCACGTGGAACGTGATCATACTTGTATTGTAAACTAAAGCCCGGCGCAAACGGGCCACCGACCTACTAAGTTCCACTGAGTTTGTTTCGCCGGTTCTTCTCAGTGGGCTTACTTTGAAACCGGTGGTAGATTCAATTGACGTTCAAAAAGATACTTTATTAGTACTATTTTGAATAAAATTTGATTTTGATTTTGACCACAGCCGGTGAATGTCGTGCGCTCCGCCACAGTCTCAGAAGCGAGCGACAGCCATCCGTCCCTATACCCGTACCTATAACCCGTCAGTCGTCACGCAGTTACGATTGACTCCGACACGGAAATTTTGCTTTACTTTATGAATAAAGAATCAATACCATGGCAAGAAAACATATTTATAAATAAAAACGACACAAAGTGTTTTAAATGATAACGCTAGGCATAGCGTTATCATTTTCACGGTCGCCCGTTTGCGCCGAGCCTTACACTTACATATTATTATATCATTGTTGGACGTGTTCCGAAAGTATTTAGTACTTTGGTAGATGTTTTGTGTAAGGTCAATACATCTAAGCTTGTGGTCGGTCGGCACCTCGACGGCTAGTCAATTCCGCAAGGGACCGACGCCACCTCCACAGAGGGGTTGTCCCGCACCATAGAACAACCCCTCCCAACGTCGGGACAGTACAATGGGGTGAGGTTCCTATGCTCACCCCTTGCCCCCTGCTCTTTCGTCCCCTCTTCCTATAAGAGGGGTACAAAGAGTCCCCTCGGCTCAAATGGCTTCGCCCAAGGTGCTTGACTCACCCTAGGCTACTGAGCCCCACCGCCACGTCAAGGCCTAAATCATGGTGGGGTGCTGAGACGACCCGCTCGGTCTTATTTATTTATTTGTTGTCAAAGGGCAATAGCCTCTAAACATCAAAGGAGGCTTATATTTGCGAATCGAATGCTTTGTGTCAGCTTGTCTCATCGTGACAGTGTGATAGACTTGATCACCGAGCATCGATCGCACCGAGTGATGGCGGCACCATCAATTGGATCGGCGGCAGGCACCAGTGCCGTTGATGCGAATTCCACTTATCTGCGATTCCCAATCCACCTGCTCAGCATGGCAATTATGAGCGTATGCCCTCAAATGGATTACAGGCATATAAAAAACTTATAACTATGATAATGACAAACATCGATTAGAATTCATCATTAAATCATTCTCAAAAAAAATAATTATAATCGGAAATAACAAAACACATTAATTATTAAATTTGGATATTATTCTATTTTTATTTAATGTATATATTCGGACTCAATTTGAGGATGTTGAACTTGTGATTCCGATGTTATTTTGTTTCGTATTACAGCGTAGAAGTCATTGGTATGTGCATCCGCAAACATGTCGGATGCACTGTTATAGAGCCTGGACAATCCCAGCAGCATCCTGAAGATGTTGTTATATAGTGTAGCTGGACAACAGGCCGCTCGTGTAAAATGATTGACAAAATGACTTGAATAAGGTGACTTTCACATCAACTGTACATTGCGCAAACCTACGAGCCAGCATGTTACCCCTGACAACCAACGCCCTACACTTTCGCTCTATATAGTGATATAGTGATCGTCTTGAAGATCAGAATTGATCACGTTACCTAGATGTTTAAACCTATTCACTCTAGTAAGCTAAACTACCTTATGGCCTGAAGGGTGGCACATACCCAGGATAGGAACTACGTGTTGCAAAGACCATTACTTCGCTCTTCTTACAAGTATAATATTAAAGGCCATGGTTTAGAGTATTATTGTATTTTGCGTTCTGCTGACGTATATGTTCGAAGACAAACTTTTGCATTAGAACATATAGTATATACCTGTACCGAGGGTCCCTAGTATAAAATACTACTCTCACCACCGTGCTGCCGACTGTACTGTCTGCGCCGCACCAGTCTCCGTGCTGGAGATGAGCCGCTGCTAGAAATACAGAAATAATAGACTACATGGTACGCGTGATAGTGAACATTCTCATAACATACTACAATATGATAATCATACCTGAAATAACTCACATTTACTTCGTAACAAAAAAAAAATTGGTTGTCTGTAAAGACGGACGATAGTTTTACGTGATAACGCCCATAAAGAAACATTGATGAAAAATTCATTACCTATTTTATTAGAAATTAGTCTTAAAATTATGGAGGAAATCAATTATATCTTATTAAATTGTAGAAATAAACACAAAAACACAAAACACGTTGTCGCGTATTAACATTTGCTATAAATAATGGTTTCCACGCCAACGCTTTGGCGTTGTCTATCGTTTGGTACCGGAACGGGATGCTTCTTCGTTCGCGCTGCCGGTGTTCATAAATTTATAAGACGTTATCAAGTTAAAATGAACAAATTGAAAAATAATAATAGTTATAAACGTTTAAAAAAGCAACTGGTGACAGAAGGCGACATTAATTGTTTGTTTTAACACTTTTGTGCGATGAATAAATAATTAATACATTTTATTGACTGACAACTTCATTTAGTTTTTCACAGCAATAAATTAACATATATTTTAGTAAAAACTACGGTACTTTAGTATTTTATTTGCATTCCGATTATCTTACGGTAACCTAACACGAGCCCCTACCCCGACCGGGACCGAGCTGGCGAGATGTGACGCCATGAGACGTGTTTGTAACATTGTAAGAGACTTAATAAAAAACACTACACGAAACAGTATTTTTAAGATTTTAACAAAATAGGTAATATTTTATGCCTTGTGAAATATAAAAAAATCGTACTCGAATAGGACTTAGAACGAGAAGGGAACAGACGTAAAAAATCAAATTTAAATAAATGTCGCATTAAGCCAGCATTCACATCAATGTTTCTCGGAGATATTATGTTAATTAATATTGAAGTGTCGCCCGGAGAGGATTCATTAGAAAGAAGAGGCCGGAGGTTGTTTACTCTGCACGTAATAAATTTGCCCTAATTATGAGAGTCGTACGTTCAACAGAATATTTAAGTAAATACAAATTACCCGCTGATTCTCGCCTCGCCCGAGACCCTTGTAATGAAACGAGCCGCGGGCTCGTGCTCCGGTGAGCAACTCGGCCTCCGAGCCAGCGATCGGAGGCTAATTGATAACGGGCCGTGGTGGTGGCGCTGATGTCATTACAGTGTCATCCCTTACATTAGCCGCCCGCCGCCCACCCTGCTCAGATTTTAAATAAATCCAGTTAGCTCATGTCTATGTAATGAGGTCGGTAGGATCAGGTCAGGGTAAACAAACGTACCCAACATGGTTCAGGCCTTGACGTGGCGGTGGGGCTCAGTAGCCCAGGGTGAGCCGCTGCACCTTGGGCGAAGCTAATTGAGTCGAGGGGGCTCTTTGTACCCCTCTTATAAGAATAGGGGACAAAAAAGCAGGAGGCAAAGGGCGAGGACGCGAACCTCACCCCATTGTACTGTCCCGACGTTGGGAGGGGTTGTTCTGTGGTGCGGGACAACCCCTCTGTGGAGGTGGCGTCGGTCCTTTGCAGGACTGACTAGCCGTCGAGGTGCCTTGTTTGTTTATTAGATCAGGGGCACCCTCACCCTCACCAAAGGCGGCATTGGTGGCACTCACCGGGTTTTAGTGGGTAGAGCTGCGACCACTTACTAGCTTTCGGACGCAGCGAGTCCCACATACCCGCGTGAGGAGAACCACTCCCCCTTAATAATTCGCTTTTCAGTAAAGTCGAATCAAATATTTGAAAAAGTTATTTGAAAATAAAAACAAAATGTACGGGAGCACTAAATAAATCTTTATTTGCAGTGGTGACAGTACGACGTGAGCAAGAGTCACCGGCCGAGCCAATAGTCTCAACTACTACAGAACTGACCGCCTACGCACTCCTTAAAGAGCACAGTACACAGCCACACACGTTCTAACATTCTGTTGGTTTGTATCCATACGCAGTGATACGTTATATAGCACGTAAGAAGATGACGCTCGCGGCTGGGCTCGAGGTGGGGAGGGTGAGGTGGGTGATGGTCGGCTGAGGGTGCGTTGACACAACGCATTAGCAATCAGCCACCAGCAATCACTTGGCTCACTGCGACGACTCCATCTTTGATCCACCAAGGCCACGCCGCCTCGAAAATATTTTATCCTTCGTTTGTCATATGTGCTGTCGAGTGTGTAATATAATATACATAAATATGTTATTTAAATCTTGCCGTTTTAGTTAAATTGGAAACGTAAAAATAAAGTATAAGTAGGAAGTTGAAAAGTAAATTCTCATAAGAAGCAGACGAGGTCGCAGCTCATTTGGTCTCGACAAGTCAATAAAAAAATCAACCCGTGAGAGTAATCTTTTATCATCAGGAAACTTCTGTAAATGACTGCATCACACACTAGTGTAGTGATACGTAGTTAGCATTAGTGGCAGTGTTACGACGCTATGGCACACGTCCGTGGCAGTGCTACATAATTGTAGCATAGTTATCTTGCAGCGCTACACTATCGTATCATAGGTAACTCACAGCGCTACACTATTGTAGCATAGGTAACTGACAGCGCTACACTATTGTAGCATATGTAACTGGCAACGCTACACTATCGTAGCATATGTAACTGGCAGCGCTACACTATCGTAGCATAGGTAACTGACAGCGTTACACGATCGTAGCATAGGTAACTGACAGCGCTACACTATCGTAGCATATGTAACTGGCAGCGCTACACTATCGTAGCATAGGTAACTGACAGCGTTACACGATCGTAGCATAGGTAACAGGCAACGCTACACTAGCGTACATATGGAACTGGCAGCGCTACACTATCGTAGAATAGGTAACTGACAGCGCTACACTATCGTAGCATATGTAACTGGCAACGCTACACTATCGTAGCATATGTAACTAGCAGCGCTACACTATCGTAGCATATGTAACTGGCAGCGCTACACTATCGTAGCATAGGTAACTGACAGCGCTATACTATCGTAGCATATATTGTAACTGGTAGCGCTACACTATCGTAGCATAGGTAGCTGATAGCGCTACATTAACGTAACATAGGAAACTGGAAGTACTATGTCGTCGTGATGTCAATCACTTGCAGTTCTACGTAACCATAAATATTTTCAACTGGATGGCGGTGCGATGAACGCGTAGACCGGGTAGTACGCTAATACAACTCTGTGACATTATGGACGGAAGGTTGGGAAATAGTTAATTCCAAGGGACGTCACGATATAATCGTAGCGTGATTACGAGAAGATATATGCCCCTACTTACTACTTTGCTCATATCTTACGCTAAATGTTGCAGTAATTGTCAATATATTCGTCGGGTCTCATTATGAGTTATTATAAAAATATTGTTTGGTTGTGCCGTCCTGCAGCAAACAGTGGCGTGATTAATAAGTCGCCCGCGACAACTACTGACCGATGCTTTCTAAACTACGTCAAACTGAACATATCGCCAAAGGTAGTCCGTAACTGCTCAATTGTAAGATCTAATTGTAGTGCACAGCTGCGGGCTTACTCTTGACACTCAATACTATTGAAATTTAGGATTGGGATCGAGAACTTATCAATCGGTACTCTTGTACGCTACAGTGGCGTACGATTTGACTCGATTATAGTGGAATTTTATGTAACTTATTGAAATTGAAAATACTATCTCAATCTCGTAAATTTTTCGCACTCTTCACAATATTTTGACGTTGAACTGTGTAAATACGTCATTCGTTCCCAAACTCGATTTCGAAGTCGATACCTCAACGTCAAAATATTGTCAAGAGTACGAAAAAGGTAAGAGATAGAGAAATACCAGTTTCAATTAGTCACATAATATTCCACTGTAATCGAGTCAGATCGTGCGCTAGTGTCGCGTACAAGAGTACCAATTGACAAGTTCTCGATGCCAATCCTAAACTTCAATAGGATCGAGTGTCAAGAGTAAACCCGCTGATCTTTACCGCCGTCCGCCTTTAGATTGAAAGCTTGCATACAAAAGCTACTCGTGTCAAATTGTGTGGGTTATACTTTTCTTTTGACTAGGTCCTCTACATTTTGTATAATATTATATTTCTAATATAGACTGTCAATCAGTGTATTAATTCAGTACAAAAAAATAATTTAAAACGAAGAACGCAGTAATGTACTTGGAGTGCCGCTAAGATATAATAGTGTCTATGATGAGTATTTCTCCAAGTCACCGTCACTGTAACTTTTATGTGTGTGAAGAGTATGTTTAAATATAAACTTGAACAAAGAGAATACTTCTTACAATATATGCAAGGGTAAAATATGTAAATATAAAATGAATTTGTGAAGTTCTTAGCGGCCCTCGTGCACACGTCGCTGCACACGCTGGTGCAAATCCCCCCTCCCGCGCCCCGCTAACCCGCCCGCCCCGCTGAAAAGAGGCGCACGAAGGTCGGAGGGCAAGGTCACCGGCGCCGCGCGGCACCATCCCACCTCACCCCTCCACGGCCCGAGCCCCGAAGTCTCTTTCGAGCTCGTTCGGACAAGCCGCCCATGATTCCTTTAATTTGTTTACGTTGTGATCGCATCTAATGAGGTTCGCTCTTGGGTCAAGAGCGAACCTCATTAGTTTTATATTCATTGGGAAGCAAACAAATGAATACGTCGTCAAAGTTCTTTGTTTTTGAACGATCATTACCAGCGCTTTGAGATTAAGGAGTATTTAAATATAGGAACAGAATGTCTATATCTTTCCTCGTGAACTCACAAATCCTGTCGATTTCTAATCGGTGAACGTGACAGACAGACAGGCTAACTAATCTAAGTTATTTGCATTGATGACGCTCGCCCACTTGTAGTGTATTTATAGTACCACCATAAATTTTAAGTAAAACTAGAAAAAAATGATGGCGAGCGACGATGGCCTAGTGGGTATGGGCTCGGCCTCACGAGTGAGAGCTGAGAGGTCCGGGTTCGATCCTGCCCCGCTGTGATGCCCAGAAATGGGTTTTCCTAAATTTCTACGTGCATCTGAACATTAGACCATCGCTTGCTCGCCGGTGAAGGAAACATCGTGAGGAAACCTGCATGCCCGATGAGATTAAAAGTCTTTGAAGGTGTGTGAAGTTTACCAACCGGCATTGGGCGAGCGCATCGGTGAACCCGCTCGTGCCCAGCAGTGGGGCATATTAGGGTTGATATTATTATATTATTTATTATTAGTAAAAAATATGTCATTCATATAAAATCTCTGTATTGTATTGCGTTGAGTATGTCATTGTAGCTTGTGTTGCAACAAAGGCTTATGGTAAAGTACCATTAGTGTAATCAGCACAATAGTTCTTTACTGTTGTGATGAGTCGAGCGCGAATAGCGACGGCCACACGATGCCAGCACACGCAGCCCCGGCGGATCTACACACACGTCGTGTCACACGCGTTTATACGTAATTCACCGTTCAAAGAACTTGCCGTCTCGTCTGAATACATCAAGTCCCGCGGCCGGAGTTAATGTAACGCTCGTTTAGTGTGGAGCGTGTTTGGTGTGAACTTGTCGAATTTTATATTTTGTACTAGACTGTCAGATCAACTTAAGGTGTTTCTACCGGACCGTTATGTCACTGGAGCGAACTAAATTTAAAATGGACATTAAGTTAATATAGAATGTGCCATCTTCGATGACCTCATGAACAATCGAGGTCAAGCGCATCAACAGAATCATTTTATCTAACACTAGGTGTACTCTTTGAGACCCCACCACGGTTCAAGCCTTGTCGTGGCTGTGGGGTCAAGTAGCCTAAGGTAAACTAGCATCTTGGGCGAAGCCAATTGAACCGAGGGGGTCCTCTTTTTACCCCTCTTATAAGAAGAGGGGACAAGGGTGAAGATGGGAACCTCACCCCATCGCACTTTCCCGACGTTGGGAGGGGTTGTACTGTGGTGCGGGACAACCTCTCTGTGTAGGTGGCGTCGATCCCTTGAGGCTACTAGTGCCATCACCATCGAGGTGCCCTGTATACCCAACAGATCCGGGGCACCTCACCAAATGCGGCATTGGTAGCACTCGCCGGGTTTTAGTGGTTAGAGCTGCGTCCACCTTACCGTCTTTCGGGCGCAGCGAGTCCCACATACAACATGACAGCCTGGTAAACAACAAAAGCAAATCGCTACCTACTCCGTTTCTCTGTTATTACTCATGTAATTGTAGTGTGGTAACACCTTCCACCCATATTAAGCTTAGACATTGTATGTCCCCCGGGCAGTCCAATATAAGACGTCTCGATAAAGACGTCTTTCAATAACATCAAACCTATTGGCCTGGCAACTTACGATTATTAATTGCCTTTGATTATTCGATGTTTTAATTTAGAATACAGATCAGAAATGATTCAGAACCTTAGAATAATTACACTATAGAAACCTAGTCCGCGCGGCCATTTTGAAGCAACTCACATGGAGCCATTTTTGCACCAAGCGCCGGGAAGTCCCGCAGTATTCTATGTCAAACCGCACCAAACGTGTCTCCGTAAAATAAATAATTATGACGATTTGTGCAGTTAAATTGTATGAAAATACATCTGAATAACAAAATAAATGTAATAACTTTTCACTGGAAATCTTTCAACATTTCGTAGTATCTTGTAATTAATTAGGTTTAAATAAATACAATTTTTTTCAATGCTCAGTATTGCCCGATTGTGAAAATATTTTTACTGATTATTTTCCCCCACTGAATAAATTTAAAACAGTTGCTACTGATATTTACGTAGGTACGTGACACATTCTCGAATTAATGTGTTTGTGTGATTTAACGATATCAAATACAAACAGTAAAACAATAAAAAATATTCATACTTCCATACATACAAACTTTCGCGTTTATATTACAAGTTTAAACAGTAATATGTATAACAACTATACATTACAACTGTGTTTCATTCCAATAAAAATAGTTATAAAAATGTATATTTTACTAATTACTGTTATATTTTCTTCGTTTCATATAAATAAACATTCTTGTAATATAACAATTAAACATAATAAATAATAATATAGCTTGTGTATACATGGTTGTTATAAATTAATACATAAATAGATATGCCCACCTAGCTATTTATGTATTAAATATTATTGCTATAGCAAATTGTTATCAGCGGCCGAATCATTTCCCGTTTTCGGGAAAACTTCACCACTACTGGCAACATTGAATTAATTTAGTGCTTCATTTTTGACAGCGCGCTTGTATGAAGACTGACCATCTATAGTGTAATTATTCTAAGTTCAGAACCATTTAAAACGTCTTGGTCTCGTGAACAAGACATTCGTAGATAGATAGTGTCGAAATATCGAGCTGCACGAAACATGGGAAATATCACGTTCTTAATAGTTTTAAATGTGAAAATAACCATTATAATGAAACAATTTTTACGGATTTTATCGCGGTTTATTAAGATTTTTACTAATCTAAAAAAGTAAAAATCTTAATAAACCGAAATGAAACCCGTAAAATTTATTTCATTATAATGAGTGAAATTCGCGTAAACATTAGAAAACAATATTAAAATAATCATGTTAATATAAAATCTAAGATATTATTAAAAATATTATTTTAGTTACAGTCGAATATCAGGAGAAATGTGAGGGATATAAAAACACAACACGATTAGTTTAAACTATGTATTTATATTAGCGATCCACATTCTTAGTGAAAACGAGGGACGGGATAGTTTATCGGAAATATAATAGAATATACATAGTATTCATAAGTACAAAACATAACGACCGAACTTAACACGCGCGGCCCGATCGCCGCTCTATACACATATTATGTACACTCGCGACTAGCGCACGGCTAGCGTCCTACAGCTTAGACTAGCGCCCGGCGGCGCGAGCGGTGCGGGCGTCGTGGGCGAGCGGGGCGCTCCGTCACACCGTGGTCTCGCGGTCCACGTGGATGTACTCGACGGAGCGCTCGTGGCGTCAGGAAGACGCCGACGACGACGTTCGCGACGCGGCATACAGCAGCTCCTCCGTAAGCCGCCGCGGCGCGCCCGGCGCCCGCTTGTGGGCGCGCCGTCGCCGCAACGCCGCCGCCGCTAGCAGCGCCAACAGCACCAGCGCCGCCGCCGCGCCCACACCCGCCGCGCCGCCCGCGCGCAGCGCCGCCAGCAACCGTGCGCCCGCACCGCACGCCCCGCGCTCATCCGCGCCATCCGGACAGTCCACGACTCCGTCACACCACAGCGCGGCCGACATGCACGCGCCCAGCGCGCCGCACCAGTGCGCGCAAGCGGACGCGTTGGCGCCCACGGCGGCGGCGGCCGGCCCCGCGCCCGCGCCCGCGCGCCACACCTCCATCCATGAGAATCTCGCGGCGCCGGGCTCCCGCGCCGCCCAGACGACCAGCAGCGCCGGCTCGCGTGCCGCGCCGCGCGCCCACCACTCGGCGCTGAACAGCTGCACCGAACGCTCCTCCGCCTCGCTCGGGCACACCGCCTTCACCAGCCTAGACAAGGTGATGGGGGTTGAGTTATGTGGGGGCCATATCGGTGCTAAATATGTATGATGGCGACAATTAATATAGCAGATATTATTTTAGAAACCAAAACATGTGTACAGTGCACACCCGAAAGAAGCTTAAAAAATGTGCTTTATTTTTATTATTCTTACTACAGTCAACAGTGAAAAACAATTAAAACTGCATTAAAATCTTAACGAATAATAACAATCGTACTCTTTTACAAGATATTTGACTTGAACACCACGTGTCCAAACAAAATTATCCCTGTCATACTCCAAAGTCGCAACTCGCAGCGGCTGAAACGGCCCGCAGGCCTCGTAACTGTGCATCATTGACCATCGTGTCTGTAGTATTTTACTAAGGCCATCAACATTCAATTAAATATTATGCAGAATTTCAAGGGCTCATAACTTTGTAAAAATCAAATATTATTTAAAATCTGGCTGTGCATATGAAAAACTTTACATAAACTTAATATAACATTTTTTATATATATCGGGGACATAATATAAACAGTCTCTTATTTCCATAATAGGACATAATGTAGAAGTTTCTTTTATCAAAATGAGAGGGTGCCTCAATCAATAACCTACATTCTCCTAAGGAGAAGCATGAAATGGGATTGTTTATTGACGATATTTCTTTAATGAGCGAAATTAAGCGACAAAATAAAAAATAATCATAAAGATTTGCTATTTTAAAATATTTTTTGTCGCTTAATTTCGCTCATTAAAGATATATATTATTTATTTTATAAGCCATACATCAAATGATTAAGTCGGCTTAAAATTAATAACAATGATGCTTATACTTTAGGTTTTTCGTTAACAATTGGGATTACTACCTAATGAGTATTTTAACCGACTTCAAAAAGGAGGAGGTTCTCAATTCGTCGGATTTTTTTTTATAATAGTTAGATCTAAGATTCAATGAGTCTATGAGGAAACTTACAAATCTAGCACTATGTTTGGCAGTGAACCCTGACCTTAAGATTTGATGGAGGAAGAAGAGGAAATGACCAGTAGACCATCGAGTTTCATTTAAGAAATCCAACCTAGATTGTTCGTTGATTTTACACTCAAGAACTAAATGAAGGAGGTCCTCTTCTTTCTCACATCGTATACAGTTTGGATCGTCTCTTTTTTCATGATGGAGTTAAACTTGTTAAGTGGGATGTGGTACGTACGGATTCGGAAGCAAATAGTTAAATGTTTTCTGCTGAGGTTTCTTGAGGCAAACCAGGGTTCGCGTGGTGGTTCGTCTACAATGGTTCTGTACCAGATGCCCTTGTTTTGAGAGCACTCATTAAAATAAGATTTTAATTTAATATAATAATTGTTGTTTACATATTGTTTTCTAATGTTTGCGCGAATTTCACTCATTATAATGAAACAATTTTTATGGATTTTATTCTATTTCTTATTAAAATAATGATGTATCATAGGGTAGTTCGAATAACTTTGTAACGTTAGGACATCTGTCACCTCAGTCCTCCCGTGACCATGGTTGCTGTAAAGTATCCGAAACGTCGGGTCTCTCGGTAAAAATTGTTTCATTATAATAATTGTGGTTTTTTATTTTTGGAAGATGGTCAGTATAGTGCGGCACGATGTCGAGAGGTATGCCGTTCTGTAAATCTTTAGGTGCAAGTGCAAGTGAGTCTGCTACCTCGTTACTCCTGACCCCCACATGTGAAGAAATCCATTGTAGACGAACTTCAACCCCGTTACGTATCAATCTATGGATACATTTACTTAATAATTATTATTTAAATAAAGTTTCACTTCTACCGACACAACCGCCCTTCACTTCTTAACAAATGTTGTAGACTGCTCTTCGAGTCTGTAAAGATTACAATTTTATGGTATGGAGTCGACTCTATGTAATGTACTGCTTCATTAATTGCCATCAGTTCAACTGCCATGATGGGTATACATGAATTTTCAATAAGAAATTTAGCCCTAGCAACTATAACCGTCTCTTATTTTTGACCCGTCGGTGTTAATTTTAATGTAATCTGAGAACTGTATGTCTATCATATTATCTTTGGTACGTTGTTTAAGATCGTGAACGGGTAGTTGAGCTTTAGATTCATTAAAAGTGTTCACTTTGTGCACTATAATGTTATCCGAGGGGAATGTTCTAATATCAAAGGAAAGCAAAAATTGGGGCAAAATCTCAAATTTTGACATATAAGTTAAGTTGGACAGGTTTCTGAAACTCTCAAGCAGAAGTGGAATTTGGTTTTTGCGCCAATATCTTTGATAGAAATGGAACGCACCCTAGTTAGTTTAAGTTTTGTCCGCTTACTTCCGTAGCGCTATGTATGCAATAAAGTGTAACGTCATTACCTGTGGTCATTACGTGTAGTGTGGCTTTTTAAAAGACATTTCAATTAATAAAACCATTTTTAATACTAAATTACTAATTTATTATTTGCTTGAAACCCTACATGGTAGCAGAGCGTGGTTGGTTTCGTAATTGCAAATAATAAATCTGGAGTAATTCCGAAGTATTACCGAGTACTCAAAAGTGAGTAAGTCTGTTAAGAATTAAGATGAGCTCAAGTATGTATAATATCGAGAAGTTGAATGGACGAGAGAAAATCTCGACATGGAGGCATTAAAACATATCTGGAGCATGAGGACTTGTGGGACTGCATAGAATATAATTCCGGAAAAACAGTCGACCCAGTGAAGGACGTCAAAGCCAAATCTAAACTTATTTTATTGATAAACACTCAAAACTATGTTCATGTTCAGGAGTGTAAAACTGCCAAAGAGGTATGGGACAGTCTTCATAAGGCCTATGACGACAATGGGCTAACTAGATAAGTGGGCTTGTTGAAGGAATTGATTAATACTTCACTGGAATCAAGCACCGGTATAGAAGATTATATTAACAGGATCATGAGTGCTGCTCACAAACTGAGAAATATAGGTTTCGAAGTGAATGACGAATGGCTTGGCACATTAATGCTGGCAGGTTTATCTGACGAGTATAAACCAATGATTATGGCATTGGAAAACTCGGGTGCGAAAATTAGTGCTGACTTTATAAAAACCAAATTGCTTAAAGAGGTGAAAAATGAAGATTCAAGCAGTGCATTTTATTCCAATCATAAGAAAAAATATCATAAAAATAGCCAACAGAAGCCAAAGACATCTGAGAGAAATAAGGGTCCCCGATGTTATAATTGTAATGGCTATGGACACATAGGAAAGTTCTGTAAACATGTAATGGAAACAGTGACCAAAGAGAATAATAAACAAGAAAGTTTTGTTGCCGCTTTCTCAGTTTTTTTAAATAAACAAAGTGAGAAATGGTATGTTGACAGCGGATGCTCTGCGCACATGGTTGGCAACAAAGATTTGATGTATAATATAAGAGAGCCATCAATTAAAACCATCACGGTTGCCAACAAGGAGCCATTGTCTGTGAAATGTGTTGGGGATGTCAATATTCAAATTTCTGAACAAAACAAAATTCATTTAAAGAATGTTCTCTATGTACCTGGATTAGCGATTAATTTATTGTCAGTGAGCACGATCACTAAAAATGGATTTATGGTATCGTTTAATGAGAATGGTTGTAATATACTAAATGCAGATGGAACATTATTGTGCTCAGCTACCTTAATGAATAAATTATATATTTTAGACACCCATGTAAATGGTGAAAGTGCACATTTGGTGTCTAGTAAAATTAATCCAAATGATATTAATTTATGGCATCTTCGGATAGCACATTTAAATGTTTCAGCTCTTAAGAAATTGCCTGATTGTGCTAATGGGGTCATGTTGCCGCTGGATGCACAAGGATATATTAAATGTTCCACCTGTTGCGAAGGAAAACAAACAAGGTTACCTTTCAAACATGCGGGAACCAGAGCAACAAAGCCATTGGAAATAATACATTCTGACTTGTGCGGTCCAATGGAAAGTAAATCTTATGGAGCCAGACCAATTGAATTTGAAATTGAAGATGAGTCAGTTATGTTGCAAGACCATGCTGTTTCAGAACAAAATAAGCAACTGCAAGAATCTGTCATCATTCCTCAGTCAAGTGGATCAATTACTGAACCTATCTTGCAAGGGTCCATGGATGAAAGTTCTAGTGAATATGAAACTGACTCAGCTGACCTTGATGATAGTTATCAGCCCCCGAGATCATTATCACTACAGAACCAACAGTCAAGTAATGTGACATTGAGGCCACGCAATAAGATTAATAAAGACAAAATGGGATTGCTTTGTCTATACACAAGTGTTTTAGATCCACAATGCGTGGAGGAAGCTCTGTCGTCCTCACATGCTAGTGAGTGAAAGAAAGCTATGGATATTGTTTTCTATTGTTTACGCGAATTTCACTCATTATAATAAAACAATTTTTACGGATTTTATCGCGGTTTATTAAGATTTTTATAAGCCCGACGTTTCGGATACTTTACAGCAACCATGGTCACGGGAGGACTAAGGTGTCATACGTCCTATCATTACAAAGTTATTCGAAACTACCCTATGATACATCAATATTTTGGTCAGTCCTATCTACGCAGAAAGTGCTAACTGTATCTTTAATCTGTGACATATTATGCTTGGATTTTGTTTTGATAATTTTAATAATGGGATCCCAAGCAGGTGGTAAAAGCCAGCCATCTTCTCTATTGAAATTAGGATGTTTTTTAATTTCAATAGCCTCACGGATCATCCTTGGTTGGAATCTGTGTTCTTTTGCGAGGACTTGTGGTTTATCAAATCTTATATAATGGCGAGCTTTGTCAAGACTATGTTCACAGATGGCAGACTTAGTGTAGCGACGGTGTCGGTGACGGTGTCACCGTCACCGACACCGTCGCTACACTATAAAAAGCTATGGATGGGGAATATAAATCTCTAATAGCAAATAAAACTTGGCAACTTGTTGACCTTCCCAGTAATAAAAAGGTTTTACCAAGCAAATGGATATTTAAAACAAAAACTGACCAACAAGGCAATATAATTCGATACAAAGCAAGGCTAGTCATAAAAGGATACGCTCAAAAGAAAGGGATTGATTACCAAGAAGTTTATTCTCCAGTGGTAAGATACACCTCTATTCGTCATATTTTGTTTGCTCTAGCAGCACAGAACGATTTGCACATTGAACAAATGGATGCCGTATCAGCATTTCTACAAGGGAAAATAGATACAGATATATACATGGTACAGCCAGAGATGTATAAGATAGGAGGCCAAGTAAGTCACTTACTTAAGTCCATTTATGGGCTTAAACAGGCAAGCAGATCGTGGAATGCTAAGTTAAGCAATGTTTTGAAAGAAATGGGAATAGAGCAATCCAAGACTGATCCCTGTATTTATTATGATGTCAATAAAGGACTTTATATTGCAGTGTCGGTAGATGATATTATAATTTTCAGTTCTCAATTAGAATCAACTGAAGAATTAAAGAAAAAATTATGTTTAAAATTAAACATGAAAGATCTTGGTCAAGCTAAAAAATATGTGGGCTTAAACATAAATAGAGAAAAGGATGCAATTACATTAGACCAGGAAAAATATATAAAAGAAATACTATTAAGATTCAATATGGCAATTGTAAACCTGCGAAAACACCCATAGAAATTAGTTTAAAATTTAATAACAACAAGGCTGCTTATTACATATAGCTCAAGGAACAAGACCAGACATCTCATATGCAGTAAATGCTCTCAGTCGATATAATAAGGAACCTACATGTGAGCATTGGGCTGCCGTGAATGAGATATTTACAAGGGACTAAACATTATAAACTTACTTATACCAAGGATGGTCGAGATAACATCACAGGGTATTGCGATGCAGATTGGGCGAGTGACACCCGCGACCGTAAATCGTGCACGGGATATATCTTTATTTTACAGGGTGGCGCAGTGTCATGGGGTTCCCGGAAACAACAGACCGTGGCCCTATCCACAGCAGAGGCAGAATACATGGCCATGTCAATGGCAGCGCAGGAGGCGCTGTGGCTGCAGCAACTGCAAAGCGAGCTCGGCGGCCATCTCAACCACACTTTAGTAATCTACAGCGACAACCAAAGTGCTATAAAACTCACTTCTAATGATTGTTACCTACCTAGGTCTAAACATATAGACATTAGATACAATTTTTTAAAGGAACATGTAAATAACTTAAAATTAAAATTTTGTTATGTAAAAGGTAAAGAGAATGTTTCTGATGTTTTAACTAAAGGTGTAACTATAGATAAACATCTGTTTTGTGTATTTAATATGGGGTTGCGTTCTGGGGTGGGTGATAGAAATGGAACGCACCCTAGTTAGTTTAAGTTTTGTCCGCTTACTTCCGTGGCGCTATGTATGCAATAAAGTGTAACGTCATTACCTGTGGTCATTACGTGTAGTGTGGCTTTGTAAAAGACTTGTAAAGATTAATAAAACTATTTTTAATACTAAATTACTAATTTATTATTTGCTTGAAACCCTACAATTCTTCACCCGAATTTAAAGTCTTGTCTAATGTTTCTAGTTGTTTAATCAAATGGTCGGATGTTCTAGAAGAGAGTTTCAGAAAGTATTTGTCACTTAGGTATATTCTTCTAAGACTTATTGCGAATATTGGGGTGTCTCGAATAAAGGTAGCACAGAGCCGAAGACATTGGGTTTGAATCACGTCCAACCTCTGCAGGAGCTTAGAGTTGGCGTTACCCTAAATAATACATCCATAATCAAGACGAGATCGCACCAGTGTTAAATAAAGTATTCTTAAGTGATTTGGACTGACTGTAGTCAGAAACAGTTGATAAGTTACGATGTTGTAAAAAAACAAAAAGTCCGATTCCATCATTAAGCACTTTAGACAATGAAGGTAAAAATGCACTCGTGGAAAAATTGTTCACTAGCGCGCGCAGGTAACGACCGGTCTCGGTGACAGATCATCGACCATTCATTTTCTTAAAATTTACAAAATTTCCAAAAGTTTTTTGTATGTGAAGTGTAATTTGACTATTAGTCCGGAAAATTAGACTAAAAATATAAGTGTTCGCGACGCTCCGTTTTACTAGTTTTAAGTTAATTTATTGTTATATATACATAGTTATTTGCAATGTATAGCGTTTGGCCAATCACAACTCATACATATCACATCATATCAATTTCAGCCAATCACAACTCATACATATATCACATCATATCAATTTCAGCCAATCACAGGCGCTCTCACGTATACGTCACCCGTTATACAACACTTGCCTCCTAACACCACGCCGATGTGCATACAATTTAATTGAACCTCTGCATGTTAATACAAATTTACCGAATATATGTAATTTAAGAAGACTATCAAGTTTTCAATTATCTCCTTGCTCCTATACGGAACAAAGTGGCGACCGTGACAGGACCTGCAGCTTAATCGGATCAGAAGTCTACGTCATCACGAACTATCATGTCCGGAGAGACCAGAAGTGGACACCGCCACGGATCCTCTGCGCAGCGCCTAGATTCCTGGGCGAACACCAAGGCAATCAGCTGCGCCTAAGTGCCTACGTGCAGCCAGTCCATCATCTCCGGAGCAGCTCCAGGTCGCGCCAACTACCCGGCGCCGGGCCCTAAACGCAGTCAACAGCACCTAAAGTGCCCACCCTACATAGCCCGGCCTTCATCAAGTGAGCCCGTTCCTATCTATATCCTCTTTGATTTGTGTAGATGGTGATTTCAGTTTCTCGAATGTGCTAGTCAGTTTTTTACAACTTTATTTAACATAGTATAATATTATATGCAAGTGATTAAACTTTTAAAGAACAATATCTAGCCTACTATGCGAATATAATATACATGTAGGTACATAATTAATTAATATACTAATAATATAATTTATACCTATATGCATATACTATAATATAATTAATATACTACATAGGACACTATATTATCTATTCTTCTCAAAGCTTATTATTCATGGTTAAACAAAATACATAATATTATAAGCTACATATTATTTTTTGCCTAGTTTTATACTACCGTCTATTTTACGTATATAGGTATTTATATAAATTCATATTAATAATAAATTTTCATATAAACGTTATTTATCCCAATTATAATTATAACAACTAGATAATATTATCAGGTTATTTAGCGTGCGAATTTGGTGCATTTACAGAGACAAGTACATAGTGAATCTCGCAGCCCCGACTCCCTATTGTCTGCGCTTGAGCCGGCTACCAGGAACCGGTTCAGCTACGTGCCGGTCAGCTGTGAACGTTAAATCGAGGAGCGTATCGTAACTATTTCTTTTTATTTATTTACTTTGTTTGTTGTTTGTTTCTTGATAATTTATCGATATGGCCGATGTCAAACAATTAAAGGCTAACGCCCGAATACTCAAACGAATCTCAAATGTAAGACGTACTTAAACTCATGCTACGACGTGTCAGATTCAAAGAAAAAAAGAGGGACAACACGAGTTTAAGTACGTCTTAAATTTGAGATTCGTTTGAGTATTCGGGCGTAAGCGTAGCAATATTAAAGGTCGTTTAACGAAGTTTAAAACCTATCTGGATGAATTTTCAGAATTAGAAAATGTTACAGCTTTGGATATAAATAAGTTATCGTTAAAATTATCGAGAATACAAACATTGTTGAATGAGTTCGATGTGGTGCATGGTCAATTGGAAATTTGTGAAGGATGTAATCAAGCGGATGAATTTGATATTCGCGATTCTTTTGAGCAGGAATTTGATAGTTATATTGCGGCAGCTCAAAACTTAATAGACTCTAATTCGGCCGCTAAGGAATCGTACTTATCGTGTAAAGCGAATTCGAGCGCTTCGCAATGTAATCGGGATAATAATAATGTGCTAGGTTTTAAGTTGCCGGTTATAAAAATACCTACCTTTGATGGCACATATTTTAAATGGCTCGAATTTAAAGAAACTTTTATCTCTTTGGTCCATGAAAATGACAGTGTCAAAAATATTCACAAGTACCATTATCTCCTCTCTTATTTGGAAGGGGAGGCTGCGCGCGTTCTTTGCAATTTAGAAGTAACTGACGCGAACTACTCCGAGGCTTGGAACTCCTTTGTAAGCGCTATGACAACAAAAGGCAATTAATTAATAATCACCTAAGGGCGTTGTTCAGCATCGAGACCGTGCGAGAGACCGACAAGTCACTTCGTTTTATTGTTGATCATGTTAATAAAAACTTGCGGGCTCTCCGCACCTTGGGACTGCCCGTCGAGCAATGGGACGTCCTTGTTATATACATGGTGACAGCAAAATTGGATAGTAGTACTTATTATAAATGGGAGGAGACTAGAACCACGTTGCCGGAAATTCCTACCTTAGATCATTTTTATGAATTCTTGAAGAACCGTGCAAACGTTTTAGAGACCGTCAGTAGGCAACGACAAGATAAACCTAAAATATCACCTCCGCCTACTCAGCCTAGGTCTCAGACTAAAACCTTCGCCCTGACAACTAAGCATACTGCGCCGTCTGCCTCTAGGCCTCCTATTGAATGTTTGTTGTGCAAAGGTGCCCATCGTCTTCATGAATGCATCGCGTTTCAAAATAAAACTACCGAGGAGAGAAATACCATAGTAACTAAATTTAATTTGTGTGAAAACTGCCTTAGCTTTGGTCATAAGGTTCAGAGGTGTAGGCTGCCGGGTTCTTGTCGATTCTGTAAAAAGAGGCACAATACATTATTGCACATCTCAGACCCGACCGAATTTCCTAGTGCTGGCCCCACACAATCCCATACCCAAAGCTTAGCTGCCATCACCAGCACTAATGGTGCTAATGCTGAGGTGCTATTATGCACTGCTCAGGTGCAGTTAACGAACCCCGATACTAACCAAGTTCTAACAGTGCGAGCTCTTCTTGACAGCGGGAGTCAGTCTACGTTTATTACCGAAAGAGTACAAAATGAATTAAAATTGACTCCTCAGCCTACTAACGTCAGTGTGCTCGGACTGTCGGACACCCCATTGGCCATTCAGGCGAAACGTTGCGCGCTTCATTTTCAGTCTCTGACTGACCCGTTCAATGTTAGTATGGCGTGTCTTGTTATTCCAAAAATAGCGGATAAATTACCCAAGGTTACACTTGATGTCAGTCAATTCGATTTATCTCAATTTCAACTAGCGGATCCTAGATTTTTTGAATCATCCCCCATTGATATCCTCATTGGTGCTGACCTATTTTGGGACTTAATAGGTTCCTCTCAGCACTCGTTAGGCACTAATAATCCTATTCTCAGGAGCTCTAAATTGGGATGGCTCATTGCAGGTCCTTTGCCTACTATACCAAAATTTAAGAATAATCGACCAAACAAAGTTACCCATTGTAATTTTGTTATGAATGAGGTAAATACCTCGCCTAATATCGATGAAGAGCTACAGAGATTCTGGGAGCTAGAAAATGTCCCACAATCTCACCCTTCACCAAAGAAGAGAGGCTTTGTGAACAGCACTTTCTTACGAATACTTACAGGCTAGAAAATGGTCGCTTCTGCGAGTCCAACTTCCTCTTCGTGACGAAAAGGACAGCTTGGGCGATTCCTACTCATTGGCGAAAAAGAGGTTTGCAAGTTTAGAAGCCCGTTTCCGCAAACAACCCGAGCTTAAAAGGGCGTATGCAGATTTTATTCGCGAATACGCTGAACTCGGCCATCGCCAGACTGTAGACCCAAAATAGCTTACTTCCTACCTCACCATCCTGTTATCAGGACTAAGAGTGAGTCGACTAAGCTCCGTGTCGTTTTTGACGCGTCAGCGCCTAGTACGTTAGGAGTATCCATGAATGACCTAAAAATGGTAGGACCTGTCATTCAGGATTCTTTATTTAATATACTTGTGCGTTTCCGTCAGTATAAATATATAATTTCCGGGGACATCGAAAAGATGTACCGTCAGGTGCTTGTAAGAGAATCTGATGGAGACATGCAACTAATTCTGTGGCGTGACAATGAAGACGAGCCTATGCGCACTTTAAGATTAAATACAATTACCTACGGTTTTTCAAGTGCTAGCTTTCTCGCTACCAGATGTATCTGGCAACTTGGCGATGAATGTGCAGACAGAGAAGCTCTGAGGTACTTTCAGCGTCGAGTGTCAGGGGAGCTTGCTAAAGGATGTTTTAACCTTCGGAAATATAGGTCGAACTTAGCTTCTCTTCTCGAGGATCACGCTTTACCAGGGGAAGGCGATCTCATCATAAGCAACGCCACTAGCACTCTGGGCATAGGTTGGTGTCCTTCTGCAGATGTACTGCAATTTCAAATTGAATATTCACCCCCAAATATTTTAACAAAAAGGTCGATATTGTCATCCACGCTTAAAATCTTTGACCCCCTTGGGCTTCTAGCTTTATGCACCATCAAACCCAAAATTATTTTACAAACCCTTTGGACACTAGGATTGGATTGGGACGAGGAAGTACCTTCAACGGTTAAGACTTCCTGGCTAAGATTCACCGACAATTTAAACTTACTTTCGTCATTTAAGATACCTAGGCGAGTTCTTATAGAAGAACCCA
This sequence comes from Helleia helle, assembly GCA_963853865.1. Lineage (NCBI taxonomy): Eukaryota > Metazoa > Arthropoda > Insecta > Lepidoptera > Lycaenidae > Helleia > Helleia helle. The sequence goes on from OY971430.1 coordinate 20,039,486, forward strand.
AATATATAGAAATGCATACATTCTGTGACGCATCTGAGCGTGCCTATGGCTCATGCATTTACCTCAGGTCAATTAGCGTCACAGGCAAGGTGCAAGTAAGTCTATTGTGCAGCAAAGCCCCGCATCGCACCTCTTAAGTCAACAACCATTCCCCGCCTCGAACTCTGTAGCGCATTATTAGGAGCTCAATTAAGTTCTTCTGTGACTCAAGCTCTTCGCTGCAGAATAAATCACCACGTTTACTGGTCAGACACAAAGGTAGCGCTAGGTTGGATTAAATCAGCAAGCAGGGCCAAGACATTCGTCGCTAACAGAGTGGCCGCTATCATTGAGCTATCTGACCCGGAGAATTGGCGGCATGTACCTACAACGGAAAACCCAGCGGATTTGTGTTCCAGGGGGATAGACCCACAAAATGTCAGCAAATCTGACATTTGGCGGCACGGCCCAGCTTTTCTAGCCAAGATGAAAGCTCATGGCCAAGTGCAGACGTTCAAGCTGTGGACCTTCCTGAATTGAAAGTGTTGCCTGCTTTAGTAGCGGAGTCCACACCTTCGGTGTCGTTTATAGACGTCACCAGGTATTCTAAACTTCTAAGAGCACAGAGAGTAGCAGCTACGGTACTAAGATTTATTCGCAATACTCAAAATCCACAAAACAAACATTCAGGCATACTATCGGCGGACGAGCTGCAAAAGGCTCTAAACTACCTCATCAAATTCGCTCAACTAGAATCATTTCCCACAGAAATAGAATACTTGCAAAACAAAAAACAGTTGCCTCGCAAATGTAACTTAAATCCACTAAATGTTTTTATTGATGATAACAACTTGCTTCGCGTCGGTGGTAGGATCAGTACCTCAAACCATCCCTATGATAAACGGCACCCTATTTTGTTGAAAGGCAATAATTACTTAACGAAACTAATATTTCAGCACGAACACGTACGCTTGTTGCACGCTCCACCCCAATTGTTACTTACCAGTATTCGTGATCAGTATTGGCCGATAGGGGGTCGTAAACTTGCGCAAGATGTTTACAAATATTGCTATAAGTGCCGGCGATTTGATGGCAGTGGTATGGTCAATATTATGAGTGAACTACCCCCAGACCGCGTAGAACCGGATTATCCGTTTATGACTACTGCAACTGATTTTGTTGGTCCATTCTTGATCACGGACCGAAAGGGCCGTGGCTGCAGGATAACGAAGTGTTATCTATGCATTTTTATCTGTTTTCGATTTAAATGCGTACACCTAGAAGCCGTGAGTGAGTTGAGTAAGGATGCCTTCATTTTAACTCTTACCCGTTTCATTGCTCGCAGGGGCCGGCCCAAGGTCATTTTCTGTGACAATGGAAGAAATTACGTGGCTGCAGCTAAAGAAATAAAGGATTTCTTTAAAAACAACAATGACCCAATTTGTGACTTTGCAGCACAGCGAAACATTCAGTTTAAATTTTCTCCCGCGTACGCTCCTCACTTCAATGGTCTCGCTGAAGCCGGAATTAAGTCGGAAAAATTCCACATTCGACGTATGTTAGGTCAGACTCATCTGACATTCGAGGAACTGTCTTCCCTTTTTACACAAGTCGAAGTTATCCTCAATAGCCGACCCTTATGTCCCCTCAGTCCCTCAGTCGATGATTTCCAACCGCTTACACCGGGTCACTTTTTGATTTTCAGGCCACTTACGTCATTAACGGCTGCGAACTATGGCGATGACAGCGCTCCACTCCGCAACAGATTTCAGCGCGTTGAGCAAATGCGTCAACATTTTTGGAAGAGATGGTCGCGCGAGTATGTATCCGAGCTGCAGCAACGTACAAAATGGCGCGTCAACAGCCGAGACTTGCGTCTGGACGACTTGGTACTTATAAAGGACGAATCCCCGCCGCTTTGTTGGCGCCTAGGAAGAGTCATAAAACTGTTCCCTGGTCCTGATGGGATAACGCGCGTTGCAGACGTGAAGACCGCCGGTGGAACCGTTCGTCGAGCCCTCAACCGCCTCTGCCTGCTGCCCATCGACGGCTAAACTTGAAAGCTTTTCAGGAGCTTTCAAGGGCCCGGGAAGATGTTCGCGACGCTCCGTTTTACTAGTTTTAAGTTAATTTATTGTTATATATACATAGTTATTTGCATAGCGTGTATAGCAATGTATAGCGTTTGGCCAATCACAACTCATACATATCACATCATATCAATTTCAGCCAATCACAACTCATACATATATCACATCATATCAATTTCAGCCAATCACTGGCGCTCTCACTTATACGTCACCCGTTATACAACACTTGCCTCCTAACACCACGCCGATATGCATACAATTAATTGAACCTCTGCATGTTAATACAAATTTACCGAATATATGTAATTTAAGAAGACTATCAAGTTTTCAATTATCTCCTTGCTCCTATACGGAACAATAAGTGAGGTTACAAAAATTCTCATCCAGCTGAAAATTGGTAGGATTGTTCAAAACACAATTATCAATGAAATCTAATATAGTATGGACTATATTAGATATTAGGATAATATGAAATTAAATAATTTAGATTTAAGTGATGTCATATACCGATCCCTACCTCGAAGTGTAAGCCTCGTAGATTAGGATCCGGTTGGCGGTGGCGCAGGGCGGCGCGTCGGATGCCACCGTGGTGGTGGGCAGCTCGTCGCCCCACACGCGCAGGTACACGGAGCGGTTGCCGCGCGCCGCCAGCAGGAACGGCGTCTCGCCGCACGCCGATATTTGGTTCCCGCTGCCCCGACAGATGTCCGTCAACATTAATGTATAAGTAAAAGTTGTGGAGCTGGTCGAGACAGAAGAAGGTCGCTCACCTGTAGGGGTACACAAGGTGCACGCGGCGGCCGGGCGGCGGCAGGCGGCGGCTGACGGCGCAGTCTGGCGGCGCGGGCCGGCGCGTCCAGTCACCGCGGAAGTGCAGGTGCCGGTGGTCCTCGCCCGCCGCCAGCGTCGCCGCCACCAGTTCCAGCTCCAGGGCCGGCCCACCCGAGCTCAGCGTCAGCGGCGCGCTCACGTTGTCGCAGATGCACCCCATCGGCACCTGACGTAATATCTTACTACATTCTTTCATTATACGTAGCCGGGTCGAGTTGGTGGTAGCGATCCGTAGCCCAGGAATTCTTAGCACCACCTGTCTCGATCTCCATGCGATGGCCGGTCCGTGTTGGATGCGAGTGGCAAGGGATCGGCCGTCTTGGCGTTCATTGAGGGAGGCCTATGTTTAGCAGTAGATAGATAGAGGCTGATGATCATCATCATAATTCAACATCATCAACATCATCGATGATGATGATGTTTTGATGATTTGCTCTTTTATATTTATATGGCCCTAAAATGATTTTCTCCTGTTTCTCATCATCAAATGTTTATTTAATATGCACGAACATCGCTAAGTTACGAGGTTAGGTTAGGTTAGAAGGTAGGTCTCACCCTGAACCCGGGCCACGGGGACTCAAATATTCGGAGGTGTGGCACGCGCAGGGGTGGCTCGCCGTCGTCGTCGAAGTCGAGCGGTGTCTCGCTGGGGCGCGGTTCGGGCCCATCGGGAGCGTCCAAGGAGCAGGCGGGGCGGCCCGTGACGGGGTCGGCACGTGTGGAGCAGCGCGGCTCGCGTCCAAAGGTGGCGGCCAACAGGCGCAGCTCCACGCGAGCACCCGCCGCCTGCAACCGGTACACGCAGCGCAGACGCCGCCCGCCGCCACGTCCAAACCACAGCGCGTTCCGCGGGGACGTGAAGGGGCCCGGCAATGTCAGGCGGCGCGCGCACTCGGCGGGCTCTGCGCGCACCCGCGTCTCGGAGATCGGCAGTGGCGAGCCCTCGAGCCGCGCGTCGATGAACTCGTAGTGCATGGAGAAAGCGAGCGGGTGCGTGGCCGTGCCGGGGCGCGACGTTGCGGCGAGGGACAGCAACGGCGCCGCGGACACATACCCATCTGGCGGTGCGCACGGGCGAGGGGCGCGCGTGGCGTTGGCGAGCGCAGCGCGAGCGCAAAGCGCCGGCGTCGCGTCGCAGTAATGGCCCAGTAGTGCCCCCGCGTCTGCACCCCCGCCGCCGTCCCAGATGCGCAGCTCGACGGCACACGCTCCTCCAGCCCCCGCGCGGGGATCCGCGGCCGAGCGCGGGGGCATCGTTCCGCCCCCCTCTTCATCCCGCTCGCCGCTTTCGGTGCGCCGCGACTCCACTAGGGAGTAGTGCGTGAAACTCGAGAAATAGATCCACACCAGGTCACCTGCGAGAAGAACCGGGCGTGAAAAAAGCCGTTCTAGGAAATGGCGGGCTGACACGGGAGGGCGCGTACTCACCTGGGCGGCCGTGGAACGTCCAGGTGCAGGTGGTAGCGGGCGGCAACGTGTGCGCTGGAGCCCGCAGCCGGCCGCGACGGCCGCGTGTCGTGGTCGTCGTCGCGTTCAGCTCCTCCTCCGAGGAGGAAGCCTTCACGTGGAACTCGCATCGGCGTGCTTCCCTTTTCGAAAGTACGCTTTAGTCAACTACGAGTATTTATATACAGCACTTGGTCATATTTCAGTCGTAACTGACCTCGCGTAGTCGAGAGAGTCCGAGTTGGCGAAGATGACGTCGACGTCGAGCTCAAAGCCCCGAAGAGGCGCGATGGCGGGCGCGGCCCGCGGCGGCGCGCTGAAGGGCGACGAGTGGAAGGCAACAAGCATTTCGGGCCCGCGTGCCGTCACGCGGGGCAGCCAGTCTCCGCCGCAGTACTCCACCAGCACGGGGTCGTCGGTGGAAGCGCCGTCGTACACGATGAGGCGGTCCCGCTCGCCCGTGCACTCGCGCCACGCCCGCACGGCCCGCCCCGTCTTGTTCAGGCTGCGGACACGTAACACCGAATAACGCGACGCCGACCTGAGACAGTCGTCGAGACGTTTGAACCAGCCTGTTTGATGAAATACTTTAAAACTTTAAATAAGGCGGCCATTTCTAAATTTACATATTGAACCGTGAACGAATAAGTAATAACTATAAAAAGTCCGCCACGGACGTTCGCGACGCATCGTCCGTGTTCAATCAATCCATCGAGTTACCTTACTGAGTAGGGCGACAGAGACAGGCTAGACGTCTCATGTCTAAGAGATGAGACGAGTAACAATCTGTTAGTGCTGACACAATATTATCATGGTCAATTGAGAGACAGCACTGACCTAGCCATGGAGATGGAGCGCTTGATCTGCATCTTGTGCGAGTACTCCTGGCGCACGGAGATCATGGCGTGCTTGCACGTGGGGATGTCCTTCTGGCGCAGGCTCCAGTAGCACGTCACATTCCTGGGGTACATGCCGGGGTAGTTAGGGCTCTGCAGGCGGCACGGCTTGCGGTGGCACTCCTCGTAAGTGCGCGTGCAGTAGGTGCCCGGAGACACCGCCCCGCGTTCCAGCGGCGCTTCCAGGGCTCCGAACCTGGTTTCGTTTTTAACTTTAGTAAAGCCAGATTTAGTCAAGTGATCAGATTACTTAAATATATTATGATAGTGTAATCATAAAGTGTGTTTGTTTCAATACACTAAACACCCTAACGATCACACCGTTTACCGGTGGCAGAGTTGTGCTGTGCCCCACCACGGTTCAAGCCTCATCGTGGCGGTGGGGCTCAGTTGCCTAAGGTGAACCCAGCACCTTGGGCAAAGAAAATTGAACCGAGGGAGCTGCTCTTTGTACCCCTCTTATCAGAAGAAGGGACAAAAGAGCAGGGGATAAGGGGCGAGGATGGGAACCTCACCCCATAGTATTGTGCCGACGTTGAGAGGGGTTATTCTGTGGTGCGGGACAACCCCTCTGTGGAGGTGGTCCCTTGAGGGACTGACTAGCCGTTGAGGTACCCTATTTGCCCATTAGATCCGGGGCACCTCACCAAAGGCGGAATTGGCGGCACTCGTCGGGTTTTAATGAGTAGAGCTGCGTCCACCTTACCGCCTTTCCGCCCCACATACCCGCCTGGGGAGACCCACTCCCCCACGGGATGCCTATCCATTTCCCGGCGATAAAGAAAAAAAAGGGCTTACCTACATTAGATAAGCAATTTATAATGAAATTTCGGTAACTGATGAAAAAAAATGCGAAATTATATTTAAAGAATTATACAAGGAATAGGTACCATAATTAATCACAAGTTAGGTAAAAAAAATATAGTATAAAAAAAAAAACTAAAAAACACGCTTTAATAGCAAACCGAACTATAAATTTGAAAATAATTTTTAATAGAAGAATTAAATGGGTTAGCAAAATAAATAAATTATATTACTTATAGTAGAAAAGCGCGAGGTGCTGGATATTCATTGTTAAAAATATTTCATCGGTATCTATTTTAAAAAAATGAAGTTAGTATAAAAACTTACTTACAAGCACAACGCTTTTTTTACCCGCGACGGAACGGAGACTGTATATGCGTTTGGGGTGAGAGGCAGTTTGTGTGTGTAAACCTATTTTGCCGCTTATCTCCAAGACTACTTGTCCGATTTTGATGCGGTTTTCAGAGATGGGTTCGGATTAGATTGGTGCATATTATTAGATAGATATTAAGTTGATAACTCACTAGAGGGCACTGCAGTAAACGTTTTTTGTACAATCCAATGTTGCCATTTTTCTCCAAAACTACTATTTTAATTTTGATACGAATTTCAATAATGGGTTTGGGTTTAATTGGTGCATGTTCTTAGATAGGTGTTACAATTACAACCCACCAGGGGGCGCTGCAGTAAACATTTATTTTGATGCGGTTTTAATTCAGTGATGGGTTCTGGTTTGATCGGTGCATGTTCTTGTATTATGTGTTACGATGAAAACTCACCAGGGGACGATGAAGTAAATGTTTGTTTGTGGAAAAACAAAACTACTAGTCCGCTTTAGATGCGATTTTCGGTAATAGGTTCGGGTTTAATTGTGGTACGTGTTCTTAAATGTGTTACGGTGACGACTCACCAGGGGGCGCTGCAGTAAACATTTATTTGTACAAACTAATGCTGCAATTTTTCTCCAAAACTACTAGTCTGATTTTGATGCGGTTTTCAATTATGGGTTTGGATTTAATTGGTGCATGTTATCAGATAGGTGTTACAATTACGACTTACCAGGGGGCGCTGCAGTAAATATTTGTTTTGATGCGATTTTCATTCAGTGGTGGGTTCTGGTTTGATTGGCGGATATTCATATATTTTTTATGACGATGAAAATTCACTAGGAGGGCTAGCTTGCGCGCACGACAAAATTTTGTCTACGCCTTTTTTCGTATTATTTCATAGAAGTAATACGAGAAAAGGGGTAGATACAATTTTGTCGTGCGCGTATGCTAGCCCTACAGGGGGCGCTGCAGAAAACATAATATTTTCTTGTGCAACTACTACTAAGTCCGTTTTGGATGTGGTTTCCGGTTATAGGTTCGGTTTAAAATGTGTTGCAAGTTCTTAAAAATGTGTTACGGTGTCACCTCACTAGGGGGCGCTGCAGTAAACATTGTTTTAACAAAACCAAAACTACTGGTCCGATTTGGATGCAGCTTTTAATAATGGGTTTGTGGTTGATTAGTGAAGATTTTTAAATAGGTGTTACGGTATCAACTCACTAAGTGACGCTGCAGTAATATCTAGTCCCATTTTCATGTGGTATTCATTATAGGGTTTGTGGTTGATCAGTAAAGGTTCTTAAACTGATGATACGGTGGTAAATCACTTGAAGGCGCTGCAGTCATTTAATTTTAGCTTCTACATATTTAATATTAATTAGTTTTATAGAGCATACTCTATAAAAAGTTTGAAATAAAAAGCAAAATTAAAAATTTTGAAAAAAACCCACGACGGTTAAAATATAATTGAAAAATGATAAAATAATTAAAAAACCCCGACATTTAAACAACAGAGTATCAGTTTTCATAGCACTTCCCTACGCACCTATTTGGTTCTCGAAGACGTAGATGTGGCAATAACATATTATTCAAGTCCCTATGAACTTAATATAAAACCCAATATAATCCGTCGGGGGCTGCCATCACTATTTTAAACTTCAACATAAATATAAAAAAAACAAAATTACACATAAAAAGCCCACGATGGTTAAAATGCAGATAATTGAAAAAGAATAAAATAATTAAAAAATCCTCGATTTAAAGAATTTATGCAACTAGAGATAATAAACGTAAAAAATGTAAAAAAGTTCCCATTTCTCTCCAAAACTACTAGTCAAATTTTGATGCGGTTTCATCACTGTTTTAAATTTGAAGAAATATAAGAATAGCAATAAAATATCTCCAAATTATTCACGTTACTATAAAACTACAAATCTAGTCCATTCAATGGCAGCCGCCGACGGATTATATTGGGTTTTATATTAAGTTCATAGGGACTTGAATAATATGTTATTGCCATATCTACGTCTTCGAGAACCAAATAGGTGCGTAGGGAAGTGCTATGAAAACTGATACTCTGTTGTTTAAATGTCGGGGTTTTTTAATTATTTTATCATTTTTCAATTATATTTTAACCGTCGTGGGTTTTTTTCAAAATTTTTAATTTTGCTTTTTATTACAATAAGTAATATCATTCATTTATTTTGGTAACCCATTTATTCTTCTATTAAAAAATATTTTCAAATTTATAGTTCAGTTTGCTATTAAAGCGTGTTTTTTAGTTTTTTTTTAACTATAATTTATTTTTTACTTCTTGGTGTCGATTTTTTTAATTAAAGATTTTATTAATTTAAAGTACTCAATTAATGGCAATCACTTTAGAAATGAGTGAGAGACTAAAAACAACACAAGTGATGTAGGTAACTTGCGCGCCTTATGCGGTATGCCTTCCTAGCATGTGCTATCCCGATTATCCTGATCAGGATATTGGAATAATTTTATCAAATTATTTTATTGTCATCGGTCCTCGATAAATCTACAAAGTTTGAACGAAATCTGGCCGTTTAAAGTGGGTCAAAATCGCGCCCAAAGAAGTCGGTTACAAAAATACAAACATACAAGTGAAGCTAATAAAAAGCGTGTTAAAAGATAGACAAGTTACATTAAAAAAAAAAAACAAATAATATATCATCATATTATTCGTTGTTTTTAGATAGCGTATTAGACCGATGTTTTTCGATAATGTATTCGCAAGTTTTAGTGATTTGTCTTCATTTATAGGTTCTGATGTTGTTTAGCGCGTACGTATTGAAACGTATACGCCAGTCATATACGTACGTATGTGACTGGCGGCAGGCCGGGGTGGGGCCCGCACACGCGCGAGATGTACGAGTGCGACGACCTACTTACCATGGGGGCACGGACTCGTACACGTTCCGATCGTGACGCTGTATCGAATGGACCTCACGAGACGAGTAGGGTGACCATCGTGTACTACTTACTTAATACATCAACAGCTTTTTTTTTCTTTAACGCCGGGAAATGCTCTGAAGCATCCAGCGGGAGAGTGGGTCTCCCCACGCGGGTATGTGGGACTCGCTGCGCCCGAAAGCTGGTAAGTGGACGCAGCTCTACCCACTAAAACCCGGCGAGTGCTACCAATGCCGCCTTTGGTGAGGTTCCCCGGATCTAATACACAAACAGGGCACATCGACAGCTAGCCAGTCCCGCAAGGGACCAACACCACCTCCTTATAGGGGTTGTCCCGCACCACAGAACAATCCCTCCCAACGTCGGGACAGTACAATGGGGTAAGGTTGCTATCCTCGCCCCTTGTCCCCTGCTCTTTTGTCCCCTCTTCTTATAAGAGGGGTACAAAGAGCCCCCTCGGCTCAATTAGCTTCGCCCAAGGTGCTGGGCTCACCTTAGACTACTGAGCCCCACCGCCACGTCAAGGCCTGAACCATGGTGGGGATACATCAACAGCTAACCCATCAATCAACAACTCAAAAATTACTGTTTCTTTTGATTGCGTTGTCATAGGAGTTTGATTTTGTTACAGCTTATAGGTAATATATATTATATATTATATTATAGTATTTGATATGAATTTCAATATATAATACGCGTTTCATGAGGAAAGCGATTGTCAATTTAAAATTATCAAAAATATTTTTATTATAATAATATTATTATGATGTAATAAAAAAAAATGCTTTTCGTAATTATTTTTTTCGGATGGGCTAACGGCCCGAAGGTCCTTATGCTACATCGGATTAGTGTGAGCCCATTTGGCTCACCTTTGGTTTGTAAAAGTGGGGGGTTGCACCCCGCCAACCGTGCAGTCTGTGACCACATGGCCTCCTGGCGTCGGGTTGGGATTTTTCCTTTGTTTGTGTTACTTAGTACTAAATTTCAAGACTCTGAGCATCATCAATCAAGATTTAATTAATGAGCCGTCCACTTTTTAAGTTTTCTATTTTAGCGATTTGATTCAAATGTGTCAATATATTGGTTAAACTTAAATCTTAAATCAAGTCGTTAAGTTCTTGGTATTTTAAGACGGATCGGCTTTCACCATCGCTTTTAATTCCTCGTGATCCATTCTTAACTTTGAAGTTTCCGCTACGGTAGAGGTTGAACTAAAAGCGCATGGTGGGTTAGCCAAGTGTATACTCCAAAAGTTCCAATATTCGATACCTGATTTTATTTGTCTGAAATTGGGGAACTATTAAACGAGTTGCTTATATTAGTCAGGGCAGTTTATATGAGACAACCGAACAAAGGGTTTAAATTAATATAATATTATCAACAATGAAAGAAAAACAATTTGGAATTATGTAAAAATTATTATACATGTCATTGAAAGCAATCACGACAGACTTGCTACTGATTTATTAAAGAATTTCGTTTCTTTTTAAATTATTGTAATTTAATTTTTAATTATTAACATCACCAAATTAGAATGGATATTAAGATGACCTCAAAATACTATGACGCGCTTACAAAACATCCCATACAGTTGTTTTTTGTTCATTTTACATTGACAAGTAATAAAATGACACATCATTGGCTACTACTATTTTTATACGAAGTGAACATTTTGGTATATTGAACCGTATGAAGTAAGCTCAACAAAAGCTTTAAATCGTCGAGGAGTTCCCTCAACTGCCTCTCAGCATCAGCATCAGATTGACTCTAGACCCTCATTAAATTGTAGTGCTTTAAAATACTTAATAATAATAATAATAATCATTTATTTGCTAGAATGTAGTACAATATAGTTATTTACATTAATTTAGGTCTCTTACATTCTACTTCCTAGAAGTGTGCAAATATTACATTTTAGTTTTGGGTTTACAAAATATACATATACCAATGATTTAGTAACAAGTCTATTCATATGTCATCATAATAATTAAATTAAATATCAATACACAATATAAATTAATAAAATCTAGTTTGCGCCCAATGCTCAATTTCATACACTTCAATTATATTATTTGATTATCATTTAAGAATTCATTTACACTATAATAGCATTTTTTGATAAGCAGATTAAATTTTTTTCTTTTAAATACTATAAAATTTTCATCTTTGTACTGTTGTGGTAATTTATTAAACAATGTAATAGCCATACAAAATGCACTGTTTGAATAGATTTGAAGTTTTTTAATTGGAACATATAATTTATTTTCATTACGTGTTCTATAACTAGTTACTTCTTTCTGTTTTTTAAATAATTCACTATGTTTCCATACGAATACCAGCATCTCGAATATATATAGACAAGGGAAAGGCAAATTTTTATATTGCTGGAACAATGGTTTACAGCTATCTAGCCGTTGCGCGCCGCAGGAGGCCCTAATACATGCCTTTTGTCTTATGAAAATATTATGACTATGGACTGAGTTTCCCCATAGAATTATACCATATCTTAAAATAGATGATACATATCCATGATAAGCTAATAACGCTGTTTGTATACTAACGTTATAGCAAAGGGTTCTAAGCACATACACAAATCTATCTAGTTTAGTACTAAGTTTATCTACGTGAGCTTTCCAGTTACAATGTTGGTCAACAGTAATTCCTAGAAAAGGCGTTTCCTCAACAACCTGTATAGAAGAACCATTATATTTTGTGTTCATATTTATATTTTTACTTTTATAAGTTTTAAAATTTATAATCTTAGTCTTATTTAAATTTATTGATAAGTTGTTTAATTCTAGCCATTCCATGATAATTTCCATAACATTTTTAAATTCAGTCATTAGATGAGTTTTTTCCTTATTTGCTAATATTATTGTTATATCATCAGCATACATTATGCATTCTTGATTTATAACATCAGGAAACTCATTTATGTACAATAAAACAACAAAGGTCCTAATACGCTACCTTGGGGGACCCCGTAAGGATTACAGGTTTTGTACATTGATTTAACACTTATTTTTTGCTGCCCTACCATTTGTGTTATTTCTACAGATTGTTTACGGTCTTTAAGATAACTTGCTATCCAATCTAGTGCTTTCCCCCTAATTCCATATCTTTCTAGTTTTGAAAGCAATGTGTTGTGACAAACTAAATCAAAAGCTTTTGTCATATCTAAAAAAATTGCTATTACTGAATTACTAAAGTTTAATTTTTCCGTCACTATTTTATTTAGTTTAAAACATGCTAGGCTGGTATTACAATTCTTTTTAAATCCAAACTGTTGAGATTTAAGTAAATTGAAAGAGTTTATAAAGTCATATATTTTTGTATGCATTACTTTTTCCATTACCTTAGATAGATTTGATAATAAAGTCACTGGACGATAGTTATTTATATTAGCTTTCTCGTCTTTTTTATAAAGGGGCTTTATTATCGAGAACTTTAAATTATTTGGAAATTTACCGTCAATGAAAGATAAGTTAATAATATGACTTAATGGAGCACTTAGACTTGCAGCACATATTTTTATTATTTTTGTGCTAATATCATCAAATCCGACAGATTTAGTATTGTTTAATGTTTTTATTACTTTGAAAATGTCTTCCGGATCAGTAGGAGATAGAAATAAGGTTTTATAATTATAGGGAATTTGATTTATCATATATGATTGCATGTTATCGGGTTGAATCTTATTACATATTGAAATAAAATTTTTATTAAAGTGTTCAGCTATATCTGCGGGATTATTAATCATAATGTCATTAATTTTTATGTTTTCTATTAAATTGTTAATTGCTTTCGTAGCTGTCGCTGAATGGATTACATCCCATGATGCCTTACATTTATTTTTAGCACGATTAATGTATTTGATATTACCCAGGGATTGCGATTTAGCTATATATATCCTGAGTAACTTCGAATATTTTAGATATTGCTCTTTATTACTTTTTTTGTTACATTTAGACTGCAAATATTTTAAATATAACCTTCTTTTAACAATGCAAGATTTTTTTAGGCCTCTGGTAATCCATTTATTTTTTAGTTTTTTATTTACAATTTTTACTGTAATCATCCGAAAACACAAATTATAAAATAAAAGTAGTTCATCTCGAAATATGTCAAATGCACTGTCTGTATCACTCTGGTTATACACTTCACTAAACGATAACGCAGATACGCATTCACAATTTTTTTTTATGTTACTTTTACAGTAATCTCTTTTTCTTTCAAAATGGAATTCAATTTTTTTTATGATTTTTTTTCTATAATTTTTACATTCTAAAGTTAACGTTTGCGCAGTCTCATGATCCGATAGAGCCAAGTAATGGTTTTGAGGAATAGCATCCTTCATGTTGCTTACTATTAAATCGATACAAGCTTTTTTTCTAGTTGGCTTTACTATATGATTTGTTAAGTTATGATTGGATAAAATAGATAAAAGTTGTTTGGAATATTTATTACTATTTAGGATATTAATATTCCAATCCCCGCATAATACAATCTTTTTCTTTGTTGTTATTTTTATTTTATATAAAAGTGCCTCTAAATTTGAAAAGAACAATTGTTTTCTAATGTTTGCGCGAATTTCACTCATTATAATGAAACAATTTTTTACGGATTTTATCGCGGTTTATTAAGATTTTTACAAGCCCGACGTTTCGGATACTTTACAGCAACCATGGTCACGGGAGGACCATGTCCTCCCGTGACCATGGTTGCTGTAACAGCTTAAACAAGTTTATATCAGAAGTCGGTGTTCTATAAATACATATTATAATTAATTGGAGCGAAAGCATTTTTACAGCACAATATTCAAAGTGATTTTCAATGGGCGGTATTAGTTTCATTAAATTATTTAAAGGTTCGAAATTTAGTTTTCTATTAACTATAATACAGGTACCTCCCCTTTTTTGTTTTGTTCTGGTAAATTGCGATGCTACTATATAGTTTTTTATTTAATAAAAAAAATTGGTAATTTATTTTATTTATTCCTGATTACACGAAGATGGTTGACCGATTTGAAGAATTATTTTTTTGTTTTAAAGACTATACTTCCTAAATATTCCCATGATAAGGAAACCAGGAGCTGATGATGGCATTCCAGAGAAATCGAGGGGAACTTTCAAAAATCGTAGGAGTAACTAGTGCCTTTAATAATTTTTTAATTAAGTATTTTAAAGCACTACAATTTCATGAAGGTCTAGAGTTGATCTGATAATGTAGCTGAAAGACAGTCAAGGGAACTCCTCAAAGATTTACAGCAGTAACCTTGTGTTTGGGCTTGATTAATTTGTATTGATGTGAACTTTACACCTAAATGAATTGCGACTATCATTAGGGGTCTGATGATAAAGACGAAGGACAGTTAAGTAGCTACCTTGTGTTTGGACTTACATAGGCTGCACTAATAGTATCGGGAATGGAATATTTCCACTGTTTCTGTCATATTAAAATCTTTTTAATTGAAAACTCCTTGGTTTTAAAATCGAATACCATTTATTTATTTAAAAAAAGATTTTCGGTCTTGTCACAAGGTCTTGTCAAACTTGTTTAGTCGTTGAGAAAATGGAATTGACTCGAGAAAATTCTAGAGCGATGATTTATTATGACTTTCGAAGTGGTTTAACACAAAAACAGTGTGTTTACCGGATGATTTCTGCATTTGGTGATGAAGCCCCATCCAAAACCACAATTTATCGCTGGTTTGCTGAATTTCAACGTGGACGTATCAAGTTCAGTGATGATCCCCGTCAAGGTCGTCCAAAAACTGCAGTCACTCAAGAAAACGTTGATCCTGTGCGTAAGCTGATTGAGGAAGATCGACATGTGACATACCGCGAAATTCAAACAACTTTAGACATTGGCATGAGTCAAATACAAATAATCTTGCATGCACAATTAGGTGTAAAAAAGTTGTTTTCCCGATGGATACCGCATTTGCTCTGTAAAGAGCAAAAAGCGGCTCGCGTTACTTGGTGCGTCAGAACTCTCGAAAGTTTCCACGCAGGATCCTCAAATGCTGTATACAACATCGTATCAGGTGACGAATCCTCGATATTTGCGTACGAACCCGAAACAAAAAACCAGTCACGAGTTTGGGTGTTCGAAAATCAGTTAAAGCCAACAAAAATTGTTCGTTCACGGAGTGTTGTAAAAAAAATGGTAGCCACGTTTGTCTCCAAAACCGGCCATGTTGCGACTATTCTTCTTGAGGGACAAAGAACGGTTAATGCAGAATGTTATGCTGGCATTTGTTTTCCACAGGTCGTTTCGGAACTCCGTAAAGAGAACTGCAACCGCCGCATCATCCTCCATCAAGACAATGCGAGTTCTCACACCGCGCACAGAACAAAAGAGTTTTGAGAGCAAGAAAACATAGAATTAGCCCCGACCTAAGCCCTAATGATTTCTATACTTTCCCTAAAATAAAGAATAAATTGCGTGGTCAGAGATTTTCATCGCCCGAAGAAGCTGTGGACGCCTACAAAACGGCTATTTTGAAGACTCCAACTTCCGAATGGAATGGTTGCTTCAATGATTGGTTCCATCGTATGGAAAAATGTGTCAAATTTCGCGGAGAATACTTCGAAAAGCAATAAATATATTTTTAAATAGTAATGTTGTGTCATTTCCTTGATTCCCGAAATTTTCAGTGCCGCCCTCGTAATTCATTCATATTAACGAGAACTTTGCACCCATATAGGCTATAAGTGTCATTACAGGCCTGATGATGGAGACCATAGACAGTCGAGGGAAAACCTCAACAGTTTACAGTAGCTACCTTGTGTTTAGACACAATTTATTTATATTGACCAGAACTTTGCACCCATATAGGCTTTACGTGTCATAACAGGTCTGATGATGGAGACCATAGACAGTCGAGGGAACTCCTCAACGATTTACAGCTTAATTTGTTGGGTTTACTTCGTACAGTTCAATATGCTAAAATGTTCAGCTTGTATAAAAATAGTAGTAGTCAATGATGTATCATTTTATCACTTGTCGATGTAAAAAAAACACTGTATGGAATGCTTTGGAAGCGCATCATAGTATTTTGAGGTCATCGTAATATCTATTCTAATTTAATTAAAGGTCTGATGATGGAAACCATAAACATTCGAGGGAACTCCTCGACGGTTTACAGCTTTTGTTGGGCTTACTTCATACGGTTAAATATGCCAAAATGTCTATCTCTCTATGTCTTTCTTTAAGAAATCACTAAAAAATTTTTAAACAACTTAATTAAAATTTTTTAACCGAACCGATACGACTTAGGGGCCTTCAAGAATAGAGCATACTCATATCTGAAAGGCCGGCAACGCACCTGCTAATCCACTGGTGTAGCGGGTGTCTGTGGATGTCGCTCTTACTTACCATCAGGTGAACCGACTATCCGTTTGCCCCCTCTTCTATAAAAAAAAAAAAAAAGAAATTGAAACGGCCTTCAAAAAATAAAAAAAAAACTAAAAAGTAATAAAATAATCGCGTTTCCTTAATTTTTGTACCTACAACTTATAATCAACTTGTTATTTTACTAATGTAGAATCTTCGCGTTTACCACGTCATTGTTGTTACTTTTGGAGTCGGTGTCAGGCTTATGTACGACAGGTTAATGTACAAACTTTGCGTTTACCATGTCATAATAGTTACTTTTGGAGTCGGTGTCGTATTTGTAAGTGCCTTTTCACACGTCCCGGTTGCCGGGTATCCGGTAACGAAGTGTATGAGTGTGTATTGGAGCAGTACTAGATCTCGTTCAAACCAATTTTTGGTGGAAATTTGCATGGTAATGTATATCATAATATGTTTTTTTTAGTTTTATCGTTCTCTTATTTTAGAAGTTACAGGGGTTTGGAAGTGTCTCTCGCGCAAACTATTCAGTTTAAAAAATATATAATATTAGAAACCTCAATATCATTTTTATAGATCTATTCATAGCTGATGGGCCCCACACGTATGGGTTTGATGAAAAAAAAAATTAGAGTTTTGTTGGTTAAAATTTATTGGTTTTTTTTCTACTTATGTGTGAAAATCCTAATGCGGTTCACAGAATAAATCTACTTACCAAGTTTTAACAGTATCCTTTTTATAGTTTCGTAAAAAAGTGGCCATTACATACGGACGGAGAGACAGACAGACAAACAGACAGACATGATCAATCTATGAGGGTTCCGTTTTTTTGCCATTTGGCTACGAAACCCTAATAAAAAGGTAATGGTAACTGTTTGGTGGTCTCAGCATGGAGTTATTCACTATAGCTATCTCCGATCTGGTCAAGCAATAACGACAGATGTCTACTGTGCCGAACTCCGAAAAATGACAGCAAAACTAGTAGTAATACAGCCCCGACGCATGAGTCGATCTTCACCTTCAGCAATAATCCTCCATGATAACGCGAGACCTCATACATATTTTTTTTTCTAAAGAGGCAATATAAAATGCTTTCACAGTTTGTTTAATCTATATCACCAGAGATATATCGCAAAAGCATAATTAACGACCTTACTATTAGATGGCAGCAATTTATAGATAATAATTGTAATTATTTTGATTAAATAAATATGTTAAATTAAAAATAAACTAATTTCTATTTGTCAGTACAAATCAGCAATTTCATAGTTTAACCCCTAATACATTTATAAGCAACGCCCATATTTCAAACAAATAAAATCAGTTATCGAATTTCGGAATCCCTAAAAAATAATAAATAAAAAATATGTACTTAAACAAAATTTATTAAATTTAATTCGGGTTTTTTGGGTCTAATGATTTAATCACATCACAGCTTCTTACCAAACGGGGTGAGCATTACTGTGAAGAACTGAACACAATGATGGAGAAGCCAGCTTCTCCAACCAGCATTGGTCAATCGCTCGTCTCCGCTTCTCCTGCACGACAACGCGCGACCTCATACTGCACAGCAGACGGTCTCCAAGTTGCAAGAACTGGGGTTGGAAGCTCTCCGTCATCCGCCCTACTCACCAGACCCTGCGCCTAAAGACTACTACTTTTTCCAGAATTTGGATAACTTCTTGGCGGGAAAAAAATACAATACACGAGAGGCAGTCAAAATGCCTTTAAAGAATTTGTTGCCTCCCGTCCTGCTGATTTCTTTAAGAAGGGGATCAATAAACTGCCACTGCGTTGGCAAAGATGCATTGATTGCATGGGTTATTACTTCGATTAATACAAATAAAAAATACATGAAGAACATCGTTTAAATTTTTTAATACAAAACGGCAATTTCAGTAAAGACCTAATATTATGTTATAACAGATTTATATCAATGTGCATGAAATGCTCAAGGTACACAATAGTGGTGGTTAATATAACGCATAGCGCCAAAACGTAGGGCGCTATTCATACTCAACGTATAGCGTACGCTATATAAATTCCTATTTGGCGCTATAACGTAGCGCCTCACTACATTAGGTATGTAGCGAGGCGGCTAGCGTAGGCCGTAGTTATAACTTTATAACATTCGAACTACGCCAACGTGCTAGATCGTAGACGCTAGACGTTATAATTTATAGTTTATACGTCAGTCAGCGTAGAACGCGCGCTCGCGCTAGATGTGTCTTGCGCTATCCCGGCCGGCTCACGCGAGTTACGTAATTCTAGTCTTGCGACTACACGTTATAATATAGTCTATAAAATAGCGTGCTAGAAAAATATAGTTTATAGTCCATAGCACGTTATCATAAAATAGTTGATTTGCACACCACTAGTACACAACTAACGTATTAAGGTTGATACGGATTAATGCGGCATCCGTTTAAACAGTTATCCTATTACGGCGTTGTTCGCATATTTTTGAACCCGGAATGGGTATCATCATCATCAGCCTATATCCGTCCACTACTTGACATAGGTTCCATGAGGCATCCATCAATAACCGCCAACACGAGCGATCCCTCGCCGCTCGCATCCATCCCGGACCGGTCTCTGTACGGAGATCGTCTTCTCAACTGGTTAATGTTTAATGATGGCCGACCAACATAGAGCACTATTAAAAGTTGCTACCTTTCGCCCTGTTTATATTCCCTACTTTCGAGTTATATCGTAAGTGGATTTTTTTACACGTAAGGCAACACTACATCAAGCAAGCAGTTCTCCTACAACACCAAAGAACGCCTTATAGAAGGATAAATAAAAGAAGAAATGACAAAATATGTACACTTCCACGAGCACGTTCCATTTTCATTAAAATATTCTTTTATTTTCTTAGCCCTTCTTTATATAATAAAATAAATAAACTCTACTCAATACATGGCATCACTTACTATATAAGTATAAGATAAAAATTTACTCATTTCTTCTGGACTATACATATGAAAAAACAGAAAAAAATGGATAAGTATGGGTACCTAAGTAGTACACGGACATACACACACACACACACACCCAAATACACACACACACACACACACACGCGCGCGCGCGCGCGCACACACACGCTCACGCGCACACACATACAAACAGTTTTCCAGTATCTTTATTTTCATTTACTAACTTTTAGTTATAATACGTATTATATTATATTCATAGCAGTATTACTATGTATGCAAATAGTTAAAATAGACCAACTTGTAAACCTTAGGGGGTCGGAACTGGTACTCCTTCATACAGGTTATTCAGTAACCTAGTTAGGAGATCAGAGCTGCACCCACTAAAATTGTAGCAAATGTGTGATTTTAACCTTGTTAGAATTATTTATTATTTTATTATATTTATATTATACCCATGCTCTGCAATACTTGATAAGATCAATAAAGATTTATTATTTTTATTATTATGTAGCTATATAATTACATATAGAGTACATAGTGCTGGCCCACGCCTCATACATTTCTTGAACATCTCCTTTAGAGGCCACGTTTCAGCCCCTTCGCAGGGAGAACGCATTGGCGGACTTTCGTCTTGAAATGTGTGTAGTAACTATGGCCCAAATATTCCTCCTTGTCCAATTTCGACTTTGTTGTCCAATTGTGCCCAACTGTGGGACATAAAAGGGTTGATAATGACTACACTCGTCTACCTATATATTATGTTATAATATGTTATAATATATGGATGGTACTATAATGTTCCAACTTCGATGTAGTACTTTATGTGATAATTAACATGTTTCACAACTTGTACAGCGTGTGACAGCAGGAAACCGCCAAATCAGCGGCTCCTGCGCCCTGAGATTAACAAATGCCATAACCATACGCTTGGACGCTACTTTAACGCTTGAATTATCTGGATATCGCACATAATATAATTTTACCTCACGACGGCGTCGCGCTGCGCCAAGAACTTGTACTGCAGCCGGAAGCCGAAGGGCTCCCCGAGCCGCGTGCGGAACAGTTTGACGGAGACAGTGACGGTGGCCGTCTCGCTGTAGTACAGGGCCGCGCCGTCGGCCGAGCCGCACCACGAGCCGCCCGTGAAGGGCCGGCCCAGCTCCGACAGCTGCATGTAGCCATCGGGGCAACCGTCCAGCGCGCCCGCCTCGTATCGGCCCACGCGGAACTCGTCCAGTTGCAGCTGCACCAGGTCACCGTGCGCGCCGCCGCCCGCCGTGAACGTCAGGTGGCACAGGAACGGAGCCCGCGGTGCCCCGCGCAGTGCCACACCGTACGCCACGCCGACGCGCCCGTAGTACGTGCGGTTGCACACCGAGCAGCCCGCCGGCTCATCGCTGCCGTCCGCGCACTGCGCCTCCCCGTCGCAGTACGCGTCTGAGCGGACGCACGCGCCGCTGCGGCACGGGAACTCTGCCACGCCGCAGCCGCCGGCAGCACCGCGCGCGCCGCACACCACCAGCGCCGCCAGTGCGACCCCCAGCCCCACGGCACTCGTCATCGCGTCTCTACGTCCTCGGCTACACCGACGTCCCTCCAGTTTCGTGTCGCGTCACTAGTACCATCGCGTCCACTCGTCCGCTCGACTACGTCAGGACGCGCTCGCGCCAAGCCGTGCGGGTCGCATCGCGCGGCGGCGGTGACTCTACACTCAGCACTGAGAGCAGTGCGCCCGTGACGTAACGCCGCGGCAAACTGCGGCGCGGGGCGGCCGGGCGGTGCGGGGCGGCGCAAGGGCGGCGGGTGCGGGGAGAGCGCGGGGACACAGCGCAGGCGCGCGGGCCGGGCTGCCCGTTCGGCGCTCGGCCCGGCGCGGCGCGGATTGATCGCGATCCGCGGCTCGCGCTCAGCCGCTAGCCCGAACCGCTCCGCCCGGCCGCTCGGCGGTCCGCATGCCGCCGGTGCGGGCGAGCCTCAATCAAGTTAGCATCGTTCTAAGTACATGTATACTACTTTTGCAGATTAAATTCAATAGTAACTTCTTTTTTAGCGAATTCTAGGTCGACCATTTACCAGGTGGGAAGACGGTCCCCGCCATGGTTCAGGCCTTGTCGTGGCGGTGGGGCTCAGTAACCTAGGGTGAGCCGCTGCACCTTGGGCGAAGCTAATTGGGCCAAGGGGGCTCTTTGTACCCCTCTTATAAGAAGAGGGGACATAAGAGCAGGGGGCAAGGGGTGAGGATGGGAACCTAACCCCATTGTACTGTCCCGACGTTGGGAGGGGTTGTTCTGTGGTGCGGGACAACCTCTCTGTGGAGGTGGCGTCGGTGCCTTGCGGGACTGACTAGCCGTCGAGTTGCCCTGTTTGTTTACTAGATCCGGGGCACCTCACCAAAGGCGGCATTAGTGGCACTCGCTAGGTTTTAGTGGCTGCGTCCACTTACTGGCTGTCGGGCGCAGCGAGTCCCACACATACCCGCGTGGGGAGACCCACTCCTCCGCGGGATGCCTCAGAGCATTTCATTTTCAAAGCAAGAAAAAAAAAAAAAAAAAAAGGAAGACGATCACCGTGCAGTGGACGGTCCGTGTTTGGATGCGAGTTAGGGATCGGTCGTCTTGGCGTTCATTGCAGGAGGGCTCAGGTCTACGTTCACCAGTGGACGGATAAAGGCTGATGATGATGACGAGTAACATCAAATTGTTATTTCAAAACCGACATACCATATCACAATCGTACTAATACATAATATTATAAAGACGAAAGTTTTATGTTTATATGTTTGTTGATCTTTCACGGCAAAACGGCTGAACTGATTTGTATTAAAGTTGAGGCTTTACCTTGGATTAGGACATAGGCTATAACAATAATTATCATCAATAAGGATACGGTTGTAAACTTAAGTTAACGCAGGCGAAGCTATGGGCGCCAGCTAGGATTAAGCTTTAGTTAGCTCATTTTTTTATTGAAGAGAAGTTTCTACTTTGTACACGTTTGGGCTGTTCGCATATATTAATCGCTCGCCTATATCCGTGCTAAGCGTCAGATTATACCGTTACATAAAACCTGCGGGACGCGTATGGATTTTTTTACGCTTAGTCTTACACTATAACTAGCAACCCGCCTGGTTTCGCACGGGTGCAATGCTAATACTAAATATACTACTTACATCTTTATAGACAACGTTCACAGCTTTTGTGACATGGAAAATAAAAACATCATTTCTTAAGAGATTACTCTTGAAAGAGCGACTTATAATTTAAGATCAAACGAACTTCAAAAGTGATGTTCGATCTTAATTAAGTGAACAGCTTCATTCGACGCGATTAACAATCACCCGCCCATAAAGATAAACATGACCCATTCCCTAGAGTAAAACTAGAGAAAAAACTACCATAATATTATATTTACAACTTTAAACTAAAATCAAAATCAACTCAAAATCAATTTTTTTTATTGAAATCGGGTGAAAATGACATTCAAAAAGATACTGTATTGGTACTCCAATACAGTATCTTTTTGAATGTCAATTGAATCACCAACCCGACGCCAGGAGGCCGTGTGGTCGAAGACTGCACGGTTGGCGGGGGGCAAAAAGTGGGGCTTTTATAAACCAAAAGTGAGCCAAATGGGCTCACACTAATCAGATGTAGCATTAGGGCCTTCTCGCCGTTAGCATAGACCCATCCGAAAAAAAACTCAATTGAATCTACTACTACTAAATGAGCAAGTATCGTCGAGTCCGTAATAAACTAGAGTGGGGTGAGCGGGAAATAATAATAAAAAAAAAAACTAAGGTGCATGGCTTATAGTATCGTACGCTACTACACTATGTTAAACTTAAATCGCGTTTGATCTTAAATTATGTTTTACGGCTTCATTCTTTGTGATTTAAGTTTAACACAGTGTAGGATGTTTAGAGTAGCTCGTGAAATGAAAAAAACTTTGTTTGAAAATGTTAAAAGAAGGCAATCATTACTTTTATTAACCTAAAGTTACTTAAAGAAAGATAACTTGCCTTCTAACATAAAACTATACTCGGACCAAACCCCTGCTCAGCAAAAATATATATAAATATAAAAATGAGCTCAAAGAAAGAATTAAAATGGTGAGAACGACATCACTATTAAATATATTAACGGTATACCAACTGTTGTTAAGAGTTCTCCAAAAAACCCGAATCAGCAACCCTAAATTATAATCTACCATTTGATGAGTTACGGTACTTTATTTATTTGAGGAGGAACAACAGCTAAAGCACTTTCACAGATACACAATTAACATAGAAACATAAAGCTAACAATAGTTCCCCACAAATGAAACAGCAATTACAACACAAGTACATCATTAACCACAATATATCGGATTTTATCGCTTAAATTTATCAATTTATCTATATTTATATTAAATTTATCAATTACAACTACGAACAAAGTTAAAGAGAGATAAAGAATGAGTCGCTAATCAACTTTCTAACAGACGCACAGCTAGTGTTAAAGAGATCTAAATCTTTATTCGCAAACATATTGTATTTGTTACCCGCTCGCCAAATGAAGGTATTTTGTTTATAGTTCGAGGAGACAAAGGGTAGGTAAATTAAAGGGGTTTTCCGGAAATTTTTTGATGGAATATTAAATAAAATTTGTGATAAAAGTTCAGGACAGTCTATTCGATTTGATGTAATATGAAACAGGTAAGTTAAGTCAGCAATATCTCTTCTCAGTTCAAGAGGAAGAATATGGTTCTTTTTACAGAGGCTTACATAATTACAGGAGTTATATGGCTGATTTGATTTAAACCAAATGTACTTTAGAAATTTCTTTTGAATATTTTCGAGGCGTGCAATATATTTTCTATACCTAGCATTCCAAATTTGCGAGGCGTACTCCATATGACTACGTACAAGCGAGCAATATAATATTTTTAATGTTTTGACTTTAGTAAAGTCCACCGAAGTACGCATCACAAAGCCCAAAGCTTTAGCGGCCTTAGTAACTACACTATCAATGTGGGCATCAAAGAGGAGTTTAGTATCATGTATTACACCCAGATCTCTTATTCTAGACCTTCTAGGTAGCCCTCCTCGCCTTTTAAAATGTAATTGTATGATATAATGTTATGCTTCCTTGTAAATGTAACGACGCTACACTTGGCTGCGTTAAGGTGCAAAAAATGTGTGTTACAATATTGTTCCAACCGAAGAAGATCACTCTGTAGCTTTTCAGCATACGAGCTATTTCTAATTTTCGCAAAGATCTTCATGTCATCAGCAAAACAAAGTATATGGGACGAATAAAGACACGAACTAACGTCGTTTACACTGATCACAAATAGAAGCGGACCTAATAACGATCCCTGGCGGACTCCACTAGGAATGGTTACCCAACTAGATATGTAATTGTTAATGACCACTGCCTGAGAACGGTTATCAATATAGGAAGAGAACCACCTCAATAGATCACCCCTGATGCAACTGGACTTAACTTTTTTAATAGGGTTCTGTATTGGATACGATCAAACGCTTTGCAGTAGTCAGTGTAAACTACGTCAACCTGAACACCATCCTCCATAGCGTTGGTTATAAAGGAGTTAAGCAATATCAGGTTCGTTACTGTAGAGTGTAGTGTGGTAACACCTTCCACTCATATTAGTCTATGTATCATAATATTATGTATGTGCATTGTGCGCCCCCCAAGGAGTCCAATATACGACGTTATAAAGTAAAGACGTGTCTCAATAACATCCAACTTATTGCCTCATTACATGGCGACCCTGCCAGGCCGGCCTGCCTCTGGCAGTACCGGAAGGCATAAAAATAATAATAATAAATACTTTAAAATAATAAATAAACTAAGTATCTAATAATAATGAATATATTACATATTATAATCAATAGACGTAATAAAATATATAATCAATAAATAAATAAAAAAGGATAGGGGGCCACACCAGAAAACAAAATTAAAACGAGGACAGTACAGTCGTGCAGTGATGTTTTTTTTAAATGAAAGTAAGAAGAAAACTGGAAGAAAAAAAAAATTAAAAATGAAACCGGATACACTTATGGAGAAAAATGCTAAGAAAAGGACTGGAGGTGCCGGGTGCCGGGAGACACGCTCAAGTCTGTAAAGCTGAGATGATGGACAGGCGCCGGGAGTACCACGATGAGTATCTTCGAAAAATAGTGAAAGTGAAAGAAAGTGCGGTTAACATGCAGTAGTGTCTTATTTTATAGATAGGTTAGGTTAGGTTAGGTTAGGTTAGGTTGCCAAGTCCACGGCTTGGGGCAATCCGGTCACGAACACGAAAGGGAGGGAGGTGGAGGAGTGGGCGCTAGCTGTCGGACTGTCCCTGCTCAACAGAGGAGCAGTCCAGACGTGCGTGCGTTGGTCGGGAGGTTCCGTGGTGGACGTCACTTTCGCCACGCTGGCCATCGCACGCAGAGTGGAGGGGTGGAGGGTGGAGACGGGAGTGGAGACTCTCTCGGACCACCGTTACATAAGGTTCGAGGTGTCTCCGACTCCCGTCCGTCCGGCGTCGTCGTCGTCGACATCCAGGGGGCGAAGCCAGTTTCCACGTTGGGCGCTCACGAAGCTCGACCGGGAACTGGCAGAGGAGGCGGCTATAGTCTGCCGGTGGAGCCTCCCGCCGCTGTCGGAGCTTGGGGTGGACGAAGCGGCTGACCGACTCTGCGACGCGTTCACCGCGGTCAGCAGAGCGGCCATGCCGCGCACGAAACGTCCGCCCCCGCGGCGGCTGAACTAGCCGACCTTCGGGCCGCCTGCCAACGGGCAAGGAGGCAGTATGCCCGGAGCAGGCGGCGGCGCCCCCAGGATGTCGACCGGAACGACGGCCTGTACAGGGTCTATATTGACAATGTCAAGACCCTAAAACAGGCCATCTGCCGAGCCAAGGAGGAGGCCTGGCTGGAGCTCGTTGAGGGTCTCGAGAGGGACCCCTGGGGCCGACCGTATAAATGGGCGCGGAACAAGCTCCGCGCCACCACCAAGGTGTACGTCGGGTGGACCGTGGTGACCGGGGGGTCCGCAGGTACCCCGGCTAGGAGTGCGCTAACGGCTGGTGACCCACCAACCATTCATCTCCTCGCCGCGCACCAAAACTTGAGATTAGGGTAATTTTTTAGAGTGGTTTTCTTCCACGTAGTCCCCATCCCGACGTGGGATAGAGACCACCACGCCCAGCCCTATGGACCGGGGAGCGGCTTGGCCGGCAGTGGACAGAACCAACTGCCGCCCGATTCGGATCCGATTGGTTCACCCGGACGGACGCAAGAGGCCGAGTGATGGCGGACTGGTTAGCATCCACAGGACTCGTTCTGGCCAATCGAGGTGTCGTCAACACCTGTGTGCGGCAACAAGGTGAGTCGATAGTGGACCTGACTCTAGTCAGCCCATCTGTCGCTCGTCGAGTCACAAGCTGGCGGGTTCTGGAGAATACCGAAACCCTCTCAGACCATCGATACATACGATTCGACGTCTCAGCTCACACGTCGGATCTCGGTCGCCCAACTACACCTGGCGGCGGCCCAAGGTGGTCCCTTAAGAGGATGGATAAGGAATTATTGCAGGAGGCAGCAATCGTCGCATCCTGGGCTCCACTTCCCGCAGAAGGTGGGCTGGTAGAGTGCGCACAGTGGCTAAACGAGGCGATGCGTAACATCTGCGACGCCTCGATGCCACGTGCGGGACCATTCAAGCCTCGGCGCCAAACCTATTGGTGGCGTCCTGAAATCAGGCAGCTTAGGCAAAACTGTGTAGCAGCCGTCGCAACACAAGGTACCGTAGAAGGCACAACAGGGACCAAGCTGAAGAGGACACCATCTACGATAGCTATCGCACGGCACGCCGCGCCTACGTGACGACATCCTGAAGGCTAAGACGGAAGCCTGGGAGGAGTGGCTGGAAACCCTGGAGCAAGATCCGTGGGGCAGGCCGTACAAGTGGGTGAGGCAAAAGCTTCGCCCAGCCGCCCCACCGCTTACCCAGAATCTACAACCAGAGCTTCGCAATACCGTTGTTTCGGCCTTGTTTCCATCCAGGGCCGCGTGGTCACCGACCACGATACAGAGCGAAGTCCTCAGCTCCGATGAAGAAGACATACCACCGATCACGTCCTCGGAACTGGCTGCAGCAGTTCACAGAATGGGCCTGAAGAACACGGCCCCCGGCCTCTACGGCGTGCAGGGACGCGCCTGGGTTCTGGCGATGGAACACATGGAACCGCCCGTGCTCACCACTTTGACCAACTGTTTGGTCCAGGGCCGAGTACCACGCAGCTGGAAATCCGGGAAGCTGGTACTGCTGAAAAAGAAGGGGCGGCCAAAAAATCAACCGTCGGCGTATCGTCCTATTGTGTTGCTCGACGAGGTCTGCAAGATACTGGAGCGGATCATCGTAGCGCGTCTCACTCATCATCTCGAGCGCGTCGGACCAAACCTGAGTGAAAACCAGTACGGATTTCGTTCAGGCCGAGCAACCATATGCGCGATAGAACGCCTGCGGTCGATCGCGGAGGAAGAGGTGTCCCGGGGTGGTGTAGTTTTGGCCGTGTCTTTGGATATTTCCAACGCCTTTAACTCGTTGCCCTGGGAAACAATTAAAGAAGGACTGAGACACCATTGCGTGCCGGGTATCTACGCAAAGTCATCGGCGACTACCTCTTGGCACGATCGGTGCAAAGCAGGAAGGCTGGAAGTGGTTTACGGCGTTCCGCAGGGGTCGGCTCTCGGGCCGCTCTTGTGGAACATTGGATTTGACCCAGTGCTTCGCGGCGCTAACCTTCCCGGCGTAGAGGTTATTTCCTATGCAGACGATACCCTTGTCGTCAGCCGCGGTAAGACCTATCGTGACGTCGCTATACTCGCGACGGCGGCAGTTGCGCAAGTGGTTCGCCGGATACGGTCGTTGGGCCTCACTGTGGCCCTGGATAAGTCGGAGGCTCTGTGTCTGCACGGGCCTAGGAATCCACCGCCACCAGATCTGTCAGTGGTAATCAGCGGGATTAGGATAAATGTCACACCATCTATGACATACCTAGGCCTTATTCTCGATGGAAGGTGGACATTCAAAGAACACTTTCGGTGTCTTTCTGAGAAGGTGACGAAGGCAGCTGTAGCGTTGGCGTCGCTCCTCCCAAACCTGGGGGGCCCAAGTCTTGCCTGTCGTCGCCTATACATGGGAGTAATCCGCTCCATGGCGATGTACGGAGCGCCAATATGGGCCGAACATCTGTTGCCCGGGAACAGGCTGGTGCTCGGAAGACTCCAGAGAATGATGGCGATACGGGCAGTGCGCGGGTACCGCACCATCTCTAAAGATGCAGCCTGCGTGCTAGCGAGCAGAGATGTGTACTGGTGGTGCGCATCGGTTCGCGCAGAGGGCAACAACCCTCTACCGGAAGTCGTACGTCAGTGGAGGGACTCGGCAAGAGAGAGGGCCATAGAGCTGTGGGCGGAACGGCTGGAAGAGCCTCAAGTCAGTGTGAGGTTGCTGACGGCCATCCGACCAGTTCAAAAGGAGTGGGTGAACAGGAAGAGTGGCGCGCTCTCCTTCCGCCTCACACAGGTGCTGACCGGGCACGGCTGCTTTGGGCTGTACCTGTGTGAGATCGCGGGACGAGAAGACACCACGCGCTGCCACCATTGTGACGTGGACAGGGACACGGCCGAGCACACCATAACGGCCTGCCCCTCCTGGACAGGACAACGTGCGGCCCTAACGGCCGCCATTGGATATGACCTATCATTGCCAGCAATAATCTGTGCCATGCTGAGCAGTGAAGAATCTTGGAACGCAGTGGAGACCTTTGCTCAGGAGGTCATCTCCACCAAGGAAGAGGCCGAGCGTCGGAGAGAGATGGAGGCGCTCGACCCCAGAAGAAGGCCGAGACGAAGTCGTCGTGCGGTCATCCACGACGACCGCAACGTCCCGCCTTAGCAGGGGATCTCGGGGTGGCGGTGTGGGGACGCCGTCGCCCGTTGACTCGAGTCCCCGAGCGGACCGTGCTGCGCAACGTACTCCTGCGCATCGCGGCATCACAGAAGAGGAACGGTCCATGCAAGCCCCATAGGGCCTCTGCAGGACGTTGGAGGCACCTAAAAGCCCTCCTATAGAAGGGTCTGTACTACCAGCAGACGGCCGTCAGAAGAGTCGCGGTGTAAGCTCACGCATTCCCGTGGCACAACAAGATGACGGAGAGACGGAGTACCGCCGGGTTTTAGTGGGTAGAGCTGCGCCCACCTTACCATCTTTGATCTTTTCGGGCGCAGCGAGTCCCACATACCCACTTGGGGAGTCCCCACTCCCCAGGGGGATGCCTAATGCATTTCCCGGCGAAAAAAAAAAAAAATTTTAGGTTAGGTTAGGTTAGGTTAGGTTTGAGCCACGGCTTCGTCCGCCTCTCGCAGCAGATAAACGGGCGGAGAAAGAGGCAACAAAAACGGCAACCGCAAACCCGGGGCCGTCATCCGCCCCGAAGAAGAGGGCGCCTAAAAATAGGACACCTAAGGAAGTGACGACCCTGATGCCGCCCGCGAACCCGGGCCCATCGGCTGTAAAAAAGAAGAAGGCGCCCAAAGATAAGACGGTGCCAAAAGTTATCATGCTAAAGGAGACCACGCGGGAAGGCAGAGATGACGAGGGGTGGACGACGGTCGCCCAAAAGAAAAAGAAGGCAAAAGCCCCAGTTAAGAGGGGTCCGCCAAAGCTCCGGACGCCTAACTCCGCAGTTGTGGTGATACAACTGCAACCGGCGGCGGTGGAGAGGGTAAGAGTATGTCACCCACATATGCCAATGTTCTGGGGAAGGCGAGGGCTGAAATTTGCCTCCCTGATCTCGGTATAGAGCCTCCCCGCTGCCGAAAGGCGGTCACGGGCGCCCGCCTTCTCGTGTTACCCGGCGCGGCCAGTGGAGACAAGGCTGACACCCTGGCCCAGAAGATCAGGGAGGTGGTTGGAGAGGATATCGTCCGGGTCTCCAGACCCACGAGATGCGTAAGCGCACGCATCTCGGGTCTGGACGACTCGGTGACTCAGGAAGACATCGTGGCGGCGGTTGCAGAGACGGGTGGCTGTCCGCCGGGTCAAGTGCGGTCGGGGGCGATAGGCTGCAGTCCCTCCGGGCTCGGTGCGGCAATCGTGAGCTGCCCTATTGAGGCGGCTAAAGCCATCGTCGCAAAGGGCAGATTGCTTGTGGGCTGGGTGTCCGCCCAGTTCAAACTGCTGGACGCCCGCCCCCTCCGTTGCTTCCGCTGCCAAGAGCTGGGGCACGTGGCGGCGGTATGCTCTTCGAAGGTTGACAGGAGCGGCTTGTGCTTCCGTTGTGGTGCTGAGGGGCACATTGCAAGAGCATGCACAGTAGCGGTACCGTCGTGTGCAGTCTGCTCTACGGAGGGAAGACCTGCTACCCACAAAATGGGCAGCAAATCGTGCGTTGCCCCACGCCGTGGCCAGGCTGCGCGGAAAAGAGGAGGAAAGGTTGCCGAGGGCCCTAGTCCCCCCTCGCAACCCATATGCCCGACAGCGAACAGTTTCGCTGTCCTGGCCGAGGAGGTCCCCATGGCCTTGGAGTGATGGCACGCCCTATCACCCAAGTGCTACAGGGGAACCTTAACCACTGCGCCAGAGCCCAAGACTTGTTCTTTCAGGCTTTGGCAGAGTGGTCAGTGCAGGTGGCCGTAGTCGCCGAGCCTTACCGCGTCCCCAACTCGCCAAATTGGGTCGGCGACGTGGATGGCGTGGTGGCTGTCGCCAGCCTGAACGGCTCTCCACCGTTTGGCGCAGTGAAAAGGGGGCGCGGATACGTCGCGGCCGAAGTGGGAAGAGTTCTGGTGGTTGGGGCATACTTCTCCCCCAACCGGAGCATCGCCGACTTCGAACGGTTCCTCGTTCGGGTCGGCTCTCTCGTGGAGCGTGTTCGCCTTGACCACGTGATTGTTGCCGGGGACCTCAACGCCAAGTCAGTGGCATGGGGTTCCCCCGCGACCGACGCACGTGGTGAATTATTAGAGGAGTGGTTGGTCGAGACTGGGCTAGAGGTCCTAAACGTGGGGTCAAGGAACACCTGCGTGCGGCGGCAGGGCGGCAGTATCGTCGATGTGACTTTCGCCGATGCCGCTCTCGCTCGCCGCGTGCAGGGCTGGGAGGTGCTGGAGTGCGAGACGCTGTCGGACCACCGATACATTCGGTTCCGATGCGGCGGCGTCACCCCCTCCCCAAGCCGTGGCTCAGGTGCAGAGTGTGGCCCACGTTGGGCAACAAAGAGGCTGGACAAGGAGGCCCTCCTCGAGGCAGCCATAGTCCAGGCCTGGGGCATGGACCATCGCCCGGTCCCGACCGACGTGGACGAGGAAGCCGACTGCATGGTCGCCGCAATGTCGCAGGTGTGTGACGCGGCCATGCCGAGGATCGGTCGGCGGCCCCCACGAAGCAGGAGGGTGTACTGGTGGTCGGAGGAGCTTGCCGAGTTGCGCAGAAGCTGCGTTGCCACGAGACGCCAGTACACCCGGAGTCGCAGGCGAAGTCGCCGTGACGAGGCGGAAGAGGGGCGGCTCTATGACATCTACAGAGCCGCCGCCGGGGAACTGAGGACGGCCATAGGTCAAGCCAAGGAGGCTGCCCACGAGGAGATGCTGGAGTCTCTGGACCGAGACCCGTGGGGGAGGCCGTACAGGATGGTTTGCAACAAACTGCGCCCCTGTGCCCCTCCCCTGACGGAGAGTCTCCAGCCCGACCTCGTGGCCCGGGTAGTTCCGGCCCTTTTCCCCGGCCGGGGACAGCAGACGCCCCTGCTTATGGCTCCACCGGGTGCTGAGCCGCCGCGTGGAGAGGCTCCAGAAGTCTCGGAGGTGGAGCTTGATGCGGCGCTGGCGAAATTGAAGGCAAGAAACACCGCCCCAGGTCCTGATGGCGTTCCCGGGCGGGCCTTGGTTCTGGCCCTGGGTCCGCTCCGGTCACATGCCAAGCGCCTGTTTAGTGCTTGCCTGGCGCAAGGACGGTTTCCCTCGGCGTGGAAGAGAGGGAAGCTGACCTTGATCAAGAAGGAGGGACGACCGGCGGAGTCGCCATCGGCATACAGGCCGATCGTGCTGCTTGATGATGCGGGAAAACTGCTGGATCGGATTGCAGCTTCCCGCATCGTCGAACACTTGGAGGGGAATGGACCGAACCTGAGCGCCTACCAGTTTGGCTTCCGGCGGGGCAGGTCCACCTTGGACGCTTACACAAGGGTGAGGGCCCTGGCCGACGAGGCGGTCGACGGAGGGGGGGTGCTTTTGGCGGTGTCTATTGACATAGCCAACGCCTTCAACACCCTCCCATTTGACGCAATTCTGGAGGTGCTCAGATTCCACGGCGTGCCGGCGTATCTGGGCAGGCTGGTAAAGGATTACCTGTCTGGCAGATGCGTCGTGTACCCCACGGCCGGCGGCTGGAGGAGGAGAGAGGTGGCTTGCGGTGTTCCACAGGGCTCGGTGCTCGGGCCGCTCCTGTGGAATATCGGCTACGATTGGGTCCTCCGCGGCGCGAATCTGACGGGTGTCGGCGTTACCTGTTACGCTGACGACACCATCGTCACTGCGCGCGGAGGTTCCTTTTCGGAGGCCCGCCTGTTGGCGGTAGCAGGTGTTGCGCAAGTCGTTGCGAGGATCCGGCGCCTTGGGCTCGAAGTGGCCCTGGAGAAGTGCGAAGCTATATGCTTCCACGGGCCACGGCGAGCCCCTCCAACCGGATCCCACCTGATCGTGGGGGAACTTCCATCGCTGTCGAGTCGACCATGAGGTACCTGGGCCTCGTCCTCGACAGCCGGTGGAACTTCCGAGAGCACTTCCGACGCCTAGTCCCGAGGCTTCTCGGAAGTGCAAGGGCGCTCAGTCGTCTCCTCCCCAACGTGGGTGGACCGAGCGTTGGTTGCCGCCGCCTATATGCGGGCGTCTTGCAGTCCATGGGGCTGTACGGCGCGCCGATATGGGCGAGCGCTTTGACGGCGGAGACCGTGGCTCTGCTGCGACGTCCGCAGAGAGTCATGGCCGTCAGGGCCGTCCGTGCGTACCGCACAACCTCATACGAGGCAGCGTGCGTACTGGCGGGCTCAGCGCCGTGGGACCTGGTCGCAGGGGCCCTGGCGCAGACGTGGAGGAGACGACACGGAGGAGAGGAGGAGGAGATCTCCGAGGATGGAGAGACGTGGCGCAGTCGCCTTAAGAGGCAAATACTCAGAGAGTGGCGAGACCGGCTTGAGCAGCCGTGTCAGCCGTCGGTCCAGACCTGGAGC
Source organism: Helleia helle (assembly GCA_963853865.1). Classification (NCBI taxonomy): domain Eukaryota; kingdom Metazoa; phylum Arthropoda; class Insecta; order Lepidoptera; family Lycaenidae; genus Helleia; species Helleia helle. The sequence goes on from OY971430.1 coordinate 20,073,373, forward strand.
AGTGGGTTGACCGACGGCATGGCGCAATTACCTTCCACCTTGCGCAGATTCTGACGGGGCACGGATGCTTCGGGAAGTATCTGTGCAAGGTGGCAGGCTCGGAGAACTCGCCAGGGTGTCATCATTGTAGCAGTGACGAGGACACTGCTGACCACACCCTGGCGGAGTGCCCTGCGTGGGCGTCAGAAAGGGCGGACCTCATTGCGGAGGTTGGTGCTGACCTGTCGCTCCCTGCGGTCATCCGCGCGATGACCGTCAGTGAGAGCGCATGGGAGGCAGTCTCCTCCTTCTGCGAGGTCGTGATGTCGCAGAAGGAGGAGGCGGAGCGGGAGAGGGAGCGCACTGCTCCTTCTTCCCGCAGGAGAACGCGGCGGCGACGGGAGGTCGCTCTGCCGTGAGAGATCCAGTGTGCGGCTGATCGGGGGATCCGCCGTGCGCGCGTCAGGTCCAGGCCATAAGGCACCCTTAAGTGTTCGGGGTGCCTTAAGCGGAGTAGGAGGAGGGGACTCCACCCCCTGCCTCCAGAGGAGAGTGCCTTCAGGCACAACGTCGCCGGTGCGGACCATACAATAGTTCCCGCGCCGGGCCAGTACGACGAGGAGAACACCGCTGGGGTTTAGTGGGTAGTGTCTGCGTCCAATTACCATCACCATCTCTTCGGGCGCAGAGAGTCCCACATAACCCCCGGGCTCCCCCGGGCCCGGTGGTATGCATAAGAGCATTCCCCAGCGTCAACAAAAAAAAAAAAAAAAAAGGTTAGGTTAGGTTAGGTTAGGTACTAGTTTTCCGGTACTAAGGCGTATGCTAAGGTGTGGTGGATTAGTGTCATTGGTGTCGTTGGATAGCTCTCGTGGAGACAAATCTTTTAGTGTAAGAATTTCTTTTGTACGCCTTCGGGTTGCAAAGTTATTCCCACTTTTTAGTTTGGATTTCGGTGTTTTCAATTTGTATGGGAAAAAGTATCAAGTCGTCCAAGTATACCGACAACGGTTTTGACTGTGTAGTCCCGGAGTCGTGGTGCCTGGACGGCTGATAGGGGTGGGGTTATCGTTTTTGTGCGTTTTGTGATCGTTGGGGTAGGTTTTTGTTTTTGTCAGTTCAGTGGAAGTCCTATTTATTTTTTCTGCTGAGCTTTTTTGGTGTGAATTTTTACTTGCTAAAACTCTTCGTGTTGTTAAATTGTGTATATATCCATTTTTTCAAGTATTGTTTTTGTTTTCTGGTGTGATTTCCGGGGAACATGTCGGGGGGGGATAGTTTTCGGGGAGGGGGGACTAGTGTACATAGGGGAAAAACGGGTGGGGCCCGTTCGATGGGCAGTTTGGAGGTCCTGGAGGACTTAACGGTGACGTCAATGTCGGAGGCGGAGTTGGGCCGGAAGCGCCTCTTCTCCGGGGGGTCAGACTCCGAATCCGAGATGGGTGTGGAGGTGGTGAGAAGAAGGCTGCCTGTAGCGAAGCGTGGCAAAGCCCCCACGATTTCTCGAGCGCGGGCGACCTTGAGAGAAAGGGTGGAGCAAGAGAAGGAGGATGCCTTCGAGCTCGCCCTGGAGAACAGGGCCTACAAAAAGGCGAAGGAGGGCACGGATGCGACGTTGAAGGCTCCCATAGACCCTGAGGAGGGGATGGGGGCCGAAGAGTTGATGGTGGCGGCGGAGTCCAACCTGGACTTGATACTGGGACTGACTGGGAAGTCAGTAAACCTAAGGGGGGGCTACGCCGCCAAAATCAAAAAGGCGGCCGGCTCGATAAGAGAGGTGCTGGAGTCTTTGGTCGTCCGCACCGAGACTGAGGAGGCGAAGAGACTACGGGCGGACAACCGGCGACTCCAACGAGAGATGGAGCTCATGCGCGATGAGATGCGCGCATACAGGCGCGATTTTGAGGAGGCGCGTAAGAAGGCTATAGAGGTCTCGTTGCCGGCTGATTTCCGAAAGGAAATGGCGGAATTGGCCGGTAACATAGTAGACGGGCGTCTGGCAGCCCTGCAGCTGCCGGCTGCCCCTATCTGTCGTCCTCCACTAGCGGGGGACAAAAAGGAGCTGGCGGTAGCCACAAGGGCCGCCATTGCAGCGAGGTCGAAGCCGGCAACAGCAGTCGATGTCGCAGAAAAGGCTGAAGAGGGGGCCCAAGCCCAGGATACGGCGGCGACCTGGACGGAGGTCGTGCGCCGTAAACCGGCTACGAAGAAGCCGGCAGCTGCGGCACCGCCGGCAAAAACACCGACGGCCTCCGCGAAGCCGGTCAAGAAGGCGGACCCACAAAAGGCCAAGCTCTCCCTCCCCCGCTCCTCGGCCGTAATTGTCAAACTACGGCCGGAGGCAGTAGCAAGGGGGGAGACGTACGGCTCGGCCTTCACGAAGGCCGAGCAAAAGATTAAGCTGGAGGAGCTGGGCATCGGCCCACTCAAAATACGCCAGTCGGCGACCGGGGCGCGCCTCATAGAGGTGCCCAGTGGCGAGAAGGCCGATGCCCTCGCCGCCCGCCTAAAAGAGGCTTTGGCGGAGGAGGTGGAAGTGCTCAGGCCCGAGAAGAAGGCAGAGCTTCGAATCTCGGGTCTGAGCGACGCGGTCGACGCGGAGCGCCTCGGCACGGCCTTAGCGCGGGAAGGGGGCTGTAACCCGGGACAGGTCCACGTGCGAAATATACGCACGGGACAGATGAGCCTGGGTACAGCCCACGTGGAGATCCCGGTGGCGGCGGCCAAAAAGCTGCTGGAGAGTGGCAGCGTCGCGGTAGGTTGGTGTCGCGCGCGCGTCCACCTCCTACAGGCGCGCCCCAGGCACTGCTACCGGTGCCTGGGAAGGGGCACGTCGCCGGGGCGTGCCAGTGCGAGGTTGACCGTAGCAGCCTCTGCTACCGCTGCGGTCAACCTGGGCACAAAGCTGCTGGCTGCTCGGCCGCCGCACGATGTGCGGTTTGTGCCGACGCAGGAAGACCAGCAGGCCACGTGATGGGGGGTATGGCGTGTAAGCCCCCATCCACCCGCGGAGTGTTCCCCTCGCAAAGGAAGGGGAATAAAGTGGTGTCGGCAGACGCTGAGATGGCCGAGTAATGTCCAGGCATCTCAGCGTCCTCCAGGCGAACGTGAACCGGCACGTGGTGGAGCCGGCCCCCCCCTTGCTGTGATAGCGAGGGGCCGCGGGTACGTGGCGGCGGTTCGGGGAGAGGTTGCCTTCGTCGGGGTATACTTCTCTCCGAACCGCGATTTGGCGGCCCTGGAACGGTTTCTCGACGTTCTGGGGCCGCTGGTGGGGCAGCTAGCTCCCCTACAGGTGTTCGTGGCCGGGGACCTCAACGCCAAGTCCACGGCTTGGGGCAATCCGGTCACGAACACGAAAGGGAGGGAGGTGGAGGAGTGGGCGCTAGCTGCCGGACTGTCCCTGCTCAATAGAGGGGCAGTCCAGACGTGCGTGCGTTGGTCGGGAGGTTCCGTGGTGGACGTCACTTTCGCCACGCCGGCCATCGCACGCAGAGTGGAGGGGTGGAGGGTGGAGACGGGAGTGGAGACTCTCTCGGACCACCGTTACATAAGGTTCGAGGTGTCTCCGACTCCCGTCCGTCCGGCGTCGTCGTCGTCGACATCCAGGGGGCGAAGCCAGTTTCCGCGTTGGGCGCTCACGAAGCTCGACCGGGAACTGGCAGAGGAGGCGGCTATAGTCTGCCGGTGGAGCCTCCCGCCGCTGTCGGAGCTTGGGGTGGACGAAGCGGCTGACCGACTCTGCGACGCGTTCACCGCGGTCAGCAGAGTCGATGTCAGAGATGTCAGAGAATCTGATGTCGACCGGGACGACGGCCTGTACAGGGTCTACATTGACAAAGTCAAGACCCTAAAATAGGCCATCTGCCGAGCCAAGGAGGAGGCCTGGCTGGAGCTCGTTGAGGGTCTCGAGAGGGACCCCTGGGGCCGACCGTATAAATGGGCGCGGAACAAGCTCCGCGCCCAGTCGGCCCCTATCACCGAGACGCTCCAGCCGGGCCAACTGATGAGGATTGTCGGGGAACTCTTCCCCGGCACACCTGGGGGCTTCACGCCCCCCAGGATGGCTCGGCAGACGTCGGACGAGGAGGGTGTTCCGCCACCCGTCACGGAGGCTGAAATGGAGGCGGTTCTGGCCCGCCTCCAGAGTAAGAAGAGGGCGCCGGGTCCAGACGGGGTGCACGGGAAGGTTCTGGCCCTTTCCCTCGAGCACCTCGGCGACAGCCTTCGGGAGCTGTTCGATCGGTGCCTGCGGTTCGGACAGTTCCCGAGGGCATGGAAGGAGGGTCGGCTCTGCCTGCTTCCGAAGGCAGGGCGACCCCCGGACTCGGCCGCGTCGGTGCGACCGGTGGTGCTGCTGAACGAGGCTGGGAAGGCTCTGGAGAGAGTCGTGGCTTCCCGGCTCGTTCGGCACCTGGAGGAGGGCCCGGGACCGGGACTCTCAGAGTCCCAATTTGGGTTCCGGGCGCGCCGGTCGACCATCGACGCCCTCAAACGCCTGAGGGCGGTGACGGGTGAGGCGGAACGCCGAGGGGAGGTGGTGGTCGCGGTGTCCCTGGACATCGCGAACGCCTTCAACAGCCTCCCGCACAGTGTGATACGGGAGGCACTGAACTACTTTGGTGTGCCTCCCTATCTCAGGAGGCTGTTGGAGGCGTACCTCTCCGACAGGAGGGTAGCCTGCGAGAACCGGTGTGGGTCCGTGGAGTGGTGGCGAGTCGGCTGCGGTGTCCCGCAGGGTTCGGTACTTGGTCCGATCCTGTGGGACATCGGGTACGACTGGGTCCTGCGAGGTCGTCTCCTCCCCGGGATGGGTGTCATCTGTTACGCTGATGACACCTTCGTCTACGCCCGGGGACGAGACTATAAGGAGGCGGCGCGGCTGGCCGAGGTCGGGCTCGACCTCGTGATCGGCCGCATTGAGAGGTTAGGGCTTCGGGTCAGAGTCGACAAGACCGAAGCCCTCCTCTTCCGCGGGACCGGGAGGAAAGGACCCCCACCGGGGGCTGCCCTCCAGATCGGAGGGGTGAGGGTCAGGATGAGCCCTCACATCAAATATCTGGGGCTCATCCTTGACGGTGGATGGACCTTCGGCCCACATTTCGAACAATTGGGTCCGAAGGTCGTGAAGGCGGCGAGTGCGCTGGGCAGACTCCTCCCGAACCTCGGAGGACCCAGCGCCGCCTGCAGGCAGCTATACTCCGGTGTCTGCCGGAGTATGGCGACGTACGGTGCTCCGATTTGGACGGATCGCCTTACCGCGCGGAGTAGGGCCCAGCTGCGCTCGGCGCAGCGGGTAATCGCGGTAAGAGCGGTCCGGGGGTATCGTACGATATCATGGGCTGCAGCTACTGCCTTAGCCGGCGACCCCCCGTGGGAACTCGTGGCGGAAGTTCTCGCCGAGGTATACTCCTATGTCTCGGATAGGAGGTCCCTCGGAGAGGACATGACGCCGGACGGGATCCTACGGGTCCGCCGACTAGGGCAGGAGGCACTAATGCGAAGGTGGGGGGAGGACTTGGCGCGGCAGCCGTATGGCAAAGGCTTAACGGTTGCCCTGCGCCCGGTCCTTGAGCGGTGGATGCGTCGTAAACGCAAACCCCTCACCTTCCGTCTAACACAGGTGCTCACCGGGCATGGGTGCTTCGGTGAGTATCTGTGCAGGACGGCCCAAAGGGAGCCGGTAACTGTGTGTCATGATTGTGGCGCGGCGGTGGACTCGGCCCAGCACACCCTCGAGGTGTGCCCGAGATGGGCGGCGCTGCGTCATGATCTGACATCAGTTATCGGAGGGGACTTGTCTCTGCCGAGTGTCATCCCCGCGATGCTCGGTGACGACGAGTCCTGGACGGCGATGGTCTCCTTCTGCGAGGCAGTAATGTCCCAGAAGGAGGCCGATGAGCGGGTGAGAGAGGAGGCCGCCGACGAGGCCTCCCACCGCGGGCGACGAACGGGGGTGCGTAGGAGGCGCTACCTAATGCGCCTCCAGTAACGCCCCTGTGCTCGTGTCGGGCCCAGGATGGGGTTTTAACCTGGGTCCAGCTAGACACGACGTCGTCGGGGACTGCTAAAAGTATCGAATCAAACGAACAGCCGAGCAGTCCCCCTTTAGAGGAGGAGTCTGGCCTTTTCGCCGGGGCCAGCCTGTCGCCGAGGGTCCTGCGTTGCCTGCATGATCCGGGACTCTCATAAAAGACGGCTGAGGGCACTTGCAGCGGTTTTAGTGGGTAACGCATCTCCAAGTGCGAACCCCACTCACGGCTAGGTTTAAAACTCACCCCGGTCCTAGTTATGGTTTGGTCTGCAAATTTCCGCTGCATTACCAAAAAAAAAAAAAAAAAAAAAAAAAGGTTAGGTTAGGTTAGGTTAGGTTAGGTTAGGTTAGGTTGACACTAGTTTTCCGGTACTAAGGCGTATGCTAAGGTGTGGTGGATTAGTGTTATTGGTGTCGTTCGAAAGCTCTCGGGGAGACAAATCTTTTAGTGTAAGAATTTCTTTTGTACGCCTTCGGGTTACAAAGTTATTCCCACTTTTGGGTTTGGATTCTTGTGTTTTAGTTTTGTATGGGAAAAAGTATCAAGTCGTCCAAGTATACCGACAACGGTTTTGACTGTGTAGTCCCGGAGTCGTGGTGCCTGGACGGCTGATAGGGGTGGGGTTGTCGTTTTTGTGCGTTTCGTGATCGTTGGGGTAGGTTTTTGTTTTTGTGTGTTCAGTGGAAGGCTTATTTATTTTTTCTGCTGAGCTTTTTTGGCGTGAATGTTTATTTGTTAAAACTCTTTGTGGCGTAAAATTCTGTATATATTCATTTTTCTAGTGTCGTGTTTTGTGGTGTTTTTTTCTCTGGAGTGATTTACGGGGGACATGTCGGGGGGGGATAGTTTTCGGGGGGGGGACTAGTGCGCATAGGGGAAAAACGGGTGGGGGTCATTCGATGGGTAGTTTGGAGGTCCTCGAGGACATCAATGTGACGTCAATGTCGGAAGCGGAGTTGGGCCGGAAACGCCTCTTCTCCGGGGGGTCAGACTCCGAATCCGAGTTGGGTGTGGAGGTGGAGAGCAGAAGGCTGCCGGTGGCGAAGAGGGGCAAAGCCCCCACGCTTTCTCGAGCGCGGGCATCTCTGAGAGAAAGGGTGGAGAGAGATAAGGAAGATGCCTTTGAGCTGGCCCTGGAGAAGAGGGCCTATAAAAAGGTGAAGGATTGCAAGGATGTGACACTGGAGGCTCCTATAGACCCTGAAGAGGGGATGGGGGCCGAGGAGTTAATGGTGGCGGCGGAGTCCAACCTAGATTTGATATTGGGACTGACTGGAAAGTCAGTCAATCTAAGGGGGGGCTACGCCGCTAAAATAAAAAAGGCGGCCGGCTCAATAAGAGAGGTGCTGGAGTCATTGGTCGTCCGCACCGAGACTGAGGAGGCGAAGAGGCTACGGGCGGACAACCGGCGCCTCCAAAGAGAGCTGGAGCTCATGAAGGAAGAAATGCGCGCATACAGACGCGATTTTGAAGAGGCGCGAAAAAAGGCTGTAGAGGTCACAATGCCGGCTGATTTCCGAAAGGAAATGGCGGAATTGGCCGGCAACATTGTAGACGGGCGTCTGGCGGCCCTGCAGCTGCCGGCTGCCCCTATCTGTCGTCCTCCGCTAGCGGGGGACAAAAAGGAGCTAGCGGTAGCCACAAGGGCCGCCATTGAAGCGAGGAGGAAGCCGGCAACGGAGGTTGTTGCCGCAGAAAATGTGGTTGGACCGGATCCGGTCGACTTCCCCGCCCTGTCCCAAGCCGCAAAAGGCAAGGGCAAGGGAAAGGGGAAAAAGGGAGCGGAATGGACCGCGTTCGGTCCCACCACCTCGAAGGAGGCTGCGCCCAAAAGGGCTGAAGAGGGGGCCCAAGCCCAAGAGTCGGCGGCGACCTGGACAGAGGTCGTGCGTCGTAAACCGGCTGGAAAGAAGCCGGTAGCTGCGGCACCGCCGGCAAAAACACCGTCGGCCTCCGCGCAGCCGGCCAAAAAGGCGGAGGCGCAAAAGCCCAAACTCTCCCTCCCCGCTCCTCGGCCGTAATTGTCAAACTACGGCCGGAGGCAGTAGCAAGGGGGAGACGTATGGCTCGGCCTTCACGAAGGCCGAGCAAAAGATCAAGCTGGAGGAGCTGGGCATCGGCCCACTCAAAATCCGCCAGTCGGCGACCGGGGCGCGCCTCATAGAGGTGCCCAGTGGCGAGAAGGCCGATGCCCTCGCCGCCCGCCTAAAAGAGGCTTTGGCGGAGGAGGTGGAAGTGCTCAGGCCTGAGAAGAAGGCAGAGCTTCGAATCTCGGGTCTGAGCGACGCGGTCGACGCGGAGCGCCTCGGCACGGCCTTAGCGCGGGAAGGGGGCTGTAACCCGGGACAGGTCCACGTGCGAAATATACGCACGGGACAGATGAGCCTGGGTACAGCCCACGTGGAGATCCCGGTGGCGGCGGCCAAAAAGCTGCTGGAGAGTGGCAGCGTCGCGGTAGGTTGGTGCCGCGCGCGCGTCCACCTCCTACAGGCACGCCCCAGGCACTGCTACCGGTGCCTGGGAATGGGGCACGTCGCCGGGGCGTGCCAGTGCGAGGTTGACCGTAGCAGCCTCTGCTACCGCTGCGGTCAACCTGGCCACAAAGCTGCTGGCTGCTCGGCCGCCGCACGATGTGCGGTTTGTGCCGACGCAGGAAGACCAGCAGGCCACGTGATGGGGGGTATGGCGTGTAAGCCCCCATCCACCCGCGGAGTGTTCCCCTCGCAAAGGAAGGGGAATAAAGTGGTGTCGGCAGACGCTGAGCTGGCCGAGTAATGTCCAGGCATCTCAGCGTCCTCCAGGCGAACGTGAACCACTCCGCCGGGGCTCAGGACCTTTTCCTGCAGTCCATGGCGGAGTGGGGAATTGACGTCGCGATCGTCGCCGAGCCGTACGCGGTGCCTCCCAGCCCAAACTGGGCGGGGGACACCGGCGGTTCGGTCGCGGTCGTGGTGAGGCCTGGAGCCGGCCCCCCCTTGCTGTGATAGCGAGGGGCCGCGGGTACGTGGCGGCGGTTCGGGGAGAGGTTGCCTTCGTCGGGGTATACTTCTCTCCGAACCGCGATTTGGCGGCCCTGGAACGGTTTCTCGACGTTCTGGGGCCGCTGGTGGGGCAGCTAGCTCCCCTACAGGTGTTCGTGGCCGGGGACCTCAACGCCAAGTCCACGGCTTGGGGCAATCCGGTCACGAACACGAAAGGGAGGGAGGTGGAGGAGTGGGCGCTAGCTGCCGGACTGTCCCTGCTCAATAGAGGGGCAGTCCAGACGTGCGTGCGTTGGTCGGGAGGTTCCGTGGTGGACGTCACTTTCGCCACGCCGGCCATCGCACGCAGAGTGGAGGGGTGGAGGGTGGAGACGGGAGTGGAGACTCTCTCGGACCACCGTTACATAAGGTTCGAGGTGTCTCCGACTCCCGTCCGTCCGGCGTCGTCGTCGTCGACATCCAGGGGGCGAAGCCAGTTTCCGCGTTGGGCGCTCACGAAGCTCGACCGGGAACTGGCAGAGGAGGCGGCTATAGTCTGCCGGTGGAGCCTCCCGCCGCTGTCGGAGCTTGGGGTGGACGAAGCGGCTGACCGACTCTGCGACGCGTTCACCGCGGTCAGCAGAGCGGCCATGCCGCGCGTGAAACGTCCGCCCCCGCGGCGGGCGCTCTACTGGTGGTCGGCCGAACTAGCCGACCTTCGGGCCGCCTGCCAACGGGCAAGGAGGCAATATGCCCGGAGCAGGCGGCGGCGCCCCCAGGATGTCGACCGGGACGATGGCCTGTACAGGGTCTACATTGACAAAGTCAAGACCCTAAAACAGGCCATCTGCCGAGCCAAGGAGGAGGCCTGGCTGGAGCTCGTTGAGGGTCTCGAGAGGGACCCCTGGGGCCGACCGTATAAATGGGCGCGGAACAAGCTCCGCGCCCAGTCGGCCCCTATCACCGAGACGCTCCAGCCGGGCCAACTGAGGAGGATTGTCGGGGAACTCTTCCCCGGCACACCTGGGGGCTTCACGCCCCCCAGGATGGCTCGGCAGACGTCGGATGAGGAGGGTGTTCCGCCACCCGTCACGGAGGCTGAAATGGAGGCGGTTCTGGCCCGCCTCCAGAGTAAGAAGAGGGCGCCGGGTCCAGACGGGGTGCACGGGAAGGTTCTGGCCCTTTCCCTCGAGCACCTCGGCGACAGCCTTCGGGAGCTGTTCGATCGCTGCCTGCGGTCCGGACAGTTCCCGAGGGCATGGAAGGAGGGTCGGCTCTGCCTGCTTCCTAAGGCAGGGCGACCCCGGACTCGGCCGCGTCGGTGCGACCGGTGGTGCTGCTGAACGAGGCTGGGAAGGCTCTGGAGAGAGTCGTGGCTTCCCGGCTCGTTCGGCACCTGGAGGAGGGCCCGGGACCGGGACTCTCAGAGTCCCAATTTGGGTTCCGGGCGCGCCGGTCGACCATCGACGCCCTCAAACGCCTGAGGGCGGTGACGGGTGAGGCGGAACGCCGAGGGGAGGTGGTGGTCGCGGTGTCCCTGGACATCGCGAACGCCTTCAACAGCCTCCCGCACAGTGTGATACGGGAGGCACTGAATTACTTTGGTGTGCCTCCCTATCTCAGGAGGCTGTTGGAGGCGTACCTCTCCGACAGGAGGGTAGCCTGCGAGAACCGGTGTGGGTCCGTGGAGTGGTGGCGAGTCGGCTGCGGTGTCCCGCAGGGTTCGGTACTTGGTCCGATCCTGTGGGACATCGGGTACGACTGGGTCCTGCGAGGTCGTCTCCTCCCCGGGATGGGTGTCATCTGTTACGCTGATGACACCTTCGTCTACGCCCGGGGACGAGACTATAAGGAGGCGGCGCGGCTGGCCGAGGTCGGGCTCGACCTCGTGATCGGCCGCATAGAGAGGTTAGGGCTTCGGGTCAGAGTCGACAAGACCGAAGCCCTCCTCTTCCGCGGGACCGGGAGGAAAGGACCCCCACCGGGGGCTGCCCTCCAGATCGGAGGGGTGAGGGTCAGGATGAGCCCTCACATCAAATATCTGGGGCTCATCCTTGACGGTGGATGGACCTTCGGCCCACATTTCGAACAATTGGGTCCGAAGGTCGTGAAGGCGGCGAGTGCGCTGGGCAGACTCCTCCCGAACCTCGGAGGACCCAGCGCCGCCTGCAGGCAGCTATACTCCGGTGTCTGCCGGAGTATGGCGACGTACGGTGCTCCGATTTGGACGGATCGCCTTACCGCGCGGAGTAGGGCCCAGCTGCGCTCGGCGCAGCGGGTAATCGCGGTAAGAGCGGTCCGGGGGTATCGTACGATATCATGGGCTGCAGCTACTGCCTTAGCCGGCGACCCCCCGTGGGAACTCGTGGCGGAAGTTCTCGCCGAGGTATACTCCTATGTCTCGGATAGGAGGTCCCTCGGAGAGGACGTGACGCCGGACGGGATCCTACGGGTCCGCCGACTAGGGCAGGAGGCACTAATGCGAAGGTGGGGGGAGGACTTGGCGCGGCAGCCGTATGGCAAAGGCTTAACGGTTGCCCTGCGCCCGGTCCTTGAGCGGTGGATGCGTCGTAAACGCAAACCCCTCACCTTCCGTCTAACACAGGTGCTCACCGGGCATGGGTGCTTCGGTGAGTATCTGTGCAGGACGGCCCAAAGGGAGCCGGTAACTGTGTGTCACGATTGTGGCGCGGCGGTGGACTCGGCCCAGCACACCCTCGAGGTGTGCCCGAGATGGGCGGCGCTGCGTCACGATCTGACATCAGTTATCGGAGGGGACTTGTCTCTGCCGAGTGTCATCCCCGCGATGCTCGGCGACGACGAGTCCTGGACGGCGATGGTCTCCTTCTGCGAGGCAGTAATGTCCCAGAAGGAGGCCGATGAGCGGGTGAGAGAGGAGGCCGCCGACGAGGCCTCCCACCGCGGGCGACGAACGGGGGTGCGTAGGAGGCGCTACCTAATGCGCCTCCAGTAACGCCCCTGTGCTCGTGACGGGCCCAGGATGGGGTTTTAACCTGGGTCCAGTTAGACACGACGTCGTCGGGGACTGCTAAAAGTATCGAATCAAACGAACAGCCGAGCAGTCCCCCTTTAGAGGAGGAGTCTGGCCTTTTCGCCGGGGCCAGCCTGTCGCCGAGGGTCCTGCGTTGCCTGCATGATCCGGGACTCTCATAAAAGGCGGCTGAGGGCACTTGCAGCGGTTTTAGTGGGTAACGCATCTCCAAGTGCGAACCCCACTCACGGCTAGGTTTAAAACTCACCCCGGTCCTAGTTATGGTTTGGTCTGCAAATTTCCGCTGCATTACCAAAAAAAAAAAAAAAAAAAGGTTAGGTTAGGTTAGGTTTTTTTTTTTTTTTTTTTTAGGTTCGGTTAGGTTTGGTTAGGTTTGGTTTTTTTTTTTTTTTTTTTTTTTTTTTTTTTTTTTTGTCCGGGCGCTTAATGGCCCGGCCCGCGTGTCGCCTCTGACGTAATCAGAGAATTATTTTATTTCTAATATTTATTAATTCACAATTGTATAAAAACATGTTTGTACATAGTAAAATAATATTACGTAAATGTATTTTTACGACGTCTGATCGCTGGACGTATCATTTGCCAGCTAAATTATCATTATACATACAATGTCAGGCTATACAGTACATTTAACAGGCTCTCTTATATAAAACAATATTAATTTCAACACTAATAATATTACAATCTTTCGATTGCAAGCACACTCTTAAAATCCAACTTGCAGTGTTGAAAATGTATACTTGCAAAGTAGACATTCAACACTGCCTGTTCCTTGCAATAACTTGGCTTGCAATCTTAACAAAATATTCAATAAAACCTTGTCTTAAATCATTTTCTACAATCAGCCTTTCAACATTATTCTGGCTAATTTCACAATCTAGAGCCTGCTCTGTGTCGAATCGCACTCCTGCTGTCACGGGACATTCAAAAAGGATGTGGGCAACAGTTTCTTCCACTCCAGGTTCGCAGATGCACGATGGGGTATCCTTACACTTAAAACGGTGCAGGTAACCTGAAAAACCACCGTGCCCCGTCAGAACCTGGGTGATTATACCAGCTGGTTTGATTTTCCTAGCAATTTTATAGACTTTAATCGCATCCGGGAAGAACATTCGTGTAACGGCCGCTGTCTCACCTGACTGATAGCGTCGGTTCCATTCGTCAAGGGACTCCATTCGGATGCACCTCTTGACGTACGAAACCGGACACTGATCGTAGTCAGGTTTCCTCTTTAGTTTGAGGGCGGCCTCTTTCGCTAGGTGGTCAGCGCGTTCATTCCCTATAAGTCCCGCATGTGCTTTGATCCAGAACAGGGACACTTCCTTGTTCTGGAGTCTACTTCTATAAATATTGCTTCTACTTTCGACAGCTAAGGGGTGCAGGGAGTAAGAATTCACAACTGTCTCGAGGGCAGAGCGTGAGTCGCTTATGATGGCGAAACTCATTTCATCCTGCCGTAAAATTAACCGTGTTGCTTGACATATGGCCAGAAGTTCCGCCTGGTAGACTGTGCAGTACGACGGCAGTTTAAGTTTGATGGCTTTAGTTTCGGCCTCATTGCTTCTTACAGACAATGCGGCACCCACCTTGCCCTCAATCTTGCTGCCGTCGGTGTAAAATTGTACCGCATGGTAAACGTGGGTATCCACTTCTTGTTGGTCCACCAGACTTATGAAGTTCATGTCCATATGTCCAGCAGGATGCGGGGCCAAGCTGTAGGCCGTTTTTCTTTCAACCTCACCGCCTCCTAGCACTGGCTGGGGTACTCCTCTCTTCGCCTCATACAATGATGCGGCTTCGCGTATGCGAATGTCGAGAGGCAGAAGCCCAGTCAGCGCCAGCGCTGAGTTCAGCGAGACGGTGCGGTAGGCTCCACACAACTTTTGGGCGAAACCCCTTTGGACTGCATTAAGCTGTTTTTGCACTCCGAGTTTATTAGTTGCCGGGGCCCATGCACTGGCGGCATAAGAGACAATGGGCTCCACCGTGGCCGTGTATATGACACGTACGACCTCCGGATGGAGTCCCCAACTTACTTTGGCGGCTCTTGACAGTTGTTTGTATATATTAATAGCCTTCCTACAGATGTTCGAGGAATGGCTATTAAATGTCAATTTATGGTCTATTGTGAGCCCCAATATCTTGATCTCTTTTCCATGCCAATCTCCACCCCTCCCATGGTCAGCCGCGGGACGTCGAATTTAAGTTTCCTCGTTAGCAACATCGCTTTTGTTTTTGCGGAGCAAAGTTTAACTTATTCTCGACGCCCCACGACCGAACCAAAGAGAGGGCCGCGTTGGCACGGCTTTCTACCTCCAGCGCCGTGCTGCCGACAAACACCATCACTACATCGTCTGCGAATGCCTGGCAGTCATAGCCCCTATTTTCTAGGTTCTTTAATAACGGGTCAAGGAGAAGGTTCCAGAGAATTGGGCCCCCTATGGAGCCCTGCACACACCCTTTTTGGGTGTTTTTGATATATTCATGTCCAGCGTACCTGACACGGACTTTCCGGTCCTGCAGGTAGCTGTCCATGATTCGCCTCAGATTTACAGGGCACCCTTCTTCAACCAGTCTGACTTTAATAGCCGGCCACCAAGCGTTGTCGAAGGCCCCCTCTATGTCCAGCGACACCACAGTGACGAGCTTTTTGTCTTCTAGACCACTTCGTATGCGGTGCACCAGGTCATAGAGGGCGTCTTCGGTGCTCTTTTGGGGCATAAAGCCGTACTGGCGGGTGCTCATTTTCGGCAGTAAGTGCCATTTTAGCCTTCCGACTATCATCTTCTCCAGAATCTTACCCATGACCGGTAGAAGGCCTATGGGCCTATAAGACTTTGGGCTAGTATAATCGTCCTTACCGGGCTTCCGCAAGACTACGACTGTAGCTTCTTTCCATATGGTTGGAAAGTGGCCCAATCCGAGACATTTGTTCATAAGTGCCAGGTGGAGTTCAGGATCTTTGGCTACCACCTGGCTGCATATATCTGCAGTAAGGCCGTCCCCACCGGGGGCCTTCTTCGGGTTGAAACTTCCCACTGCGGCTTTTAGCTCGCCCATCGTAAACGGTGGGTCATGAACTTCATCATGGACACCATCGTTTACGCGGTTTGCCAATGCTCGCATGTGCCTATGGCTCGGGATATCTTCAGTTTCAAGATCTTCCGGATAGAAGGTCTCCGCTAGGATTTTGGCAGAGTCAGCAGGGTCTAAACACACCCCGTCTTTCACGAGTGGCAGATCTTCTTGCCGTTTTGTCGTTTTGCTAATGACTCTGTATATGCCCTCCCATACACCTTCCTTATCCTGTTTCTTACAAAAATCTTTCCAGCTGTCTATTTGTGCCTTTTTTGCCTCAAGCTCGTATTCATTCTTGGCCTGCAGATACTCTTCGACGACTTTCGGTCTTCGAACGGGTGCCGCACATCGGATTCTACGCTTCCTCGTGGCTACGCTACGTTTCATCCCATCGAGTTTATCGTTCCACCATGGTAAGTTTGGCCTTTGAATATTTTTCTTAATGGGTATGGTTCCATTACTAGTGTGTATAATCTGCTCTATTAAACTATTTGTAATTGTGTCGAGTTCTGTTTTGTTTCTAATTTGGTCTATTTCTATTTTGTTTATTTGGTTTTCCAGCATGAGCTGGGCCAGTTTCTCATGAAACTGGTCCCAGTTGGCCTTCTTTGTGTTGTATTTTCTCGTGGTTCTATTGATTAAAATACCTTGTGTTTTTTGCAGATTAATTTTGAAGACTATACCATTATGGTCCGAGCTCGTGAGATTATCCGCTACGCTCCAATCCTGCACGAGGTTTAGCAAATCCTCGGTGCACGCGGTGAGGTCTACGTGGCTCGTGATTCTCCTGCCACCCCTCACTGTGTCGAAGGTCGGAGTATCTCCATCGTTGAGCACCTGCAAGTTCATCTCGGCCAGAGTTCCTGACATGTCCTTGCCTCTATGGTCCACAGTTTCACTTCCCCACCAGGTACTTTTTGCGTTGGAGTCACCGCCCATTATGAATCTTTTTGGGCCTAGTTCTTTGTGTGTTATTTTAATCTGCTCCAAATACGGCTCTATGGGTTGGTCGGGTTCAAAGTAGAAGGAGCACAGGGTGATCTCCCATGCCGTGGTTCGGACTTTCACCACCACGATGTTATTGGTGGTGAGAGACGGGCACTGTACGATTTCTAAGTCTTGGTCAAAGACGGCAATAGCCGCTTTAACCGTCTCGTCTCCCGGGCTAGTGTTCTGGAAGATTCTTACTCCCCTGTAGTCCTTCATTCTTTTGATACCCCCCACATACGGTTCCTGGAGCAGCGCTATGGCTATGTTTCTATTAGTGACTTCCAATATGAGCTCATTTGTAGCGAGCTCTTTTCGCTGCAGATTGGCCTGCACTACTAAATATGATCCTCCGGTGGGTGGGTGATTCTTTACCATTATTTTGCCTGGGACGCCCTTAGCAATACGTTGTCATTGCTCTGGCCAGTGCATCCCATTTACGCCTTATAGGGCAGTCCAGACTGAAAGCATTATGCTCAGTCCGGTCCATCCTGGCCTGTGCACAATTGCAGCATTTCGGGATGTCACCTGCAAGCCATTTAGGGCAGTCCACTTTTTTGTGGGGACCGGTGCAGTGGCTGCATACCTCGGACTTCTCTTTGCAAACCCGTTTGGTATGGCCATACCCCAGGCAATTTGAGCATTGGACGAGTGGCGATTGATCCGCCACTCGGATCTTTTGTATATCGACATGGACGGCTCCTGCTTCCATCATGCGGGTCCAGATAGTTGGTGAAACCCTACAAATTAGATGTTGCAGGAGTTTATTACGAGCTTTCTTTTTAAAAATGATCTCAAATCGGTTTTGATCTTTGTTGAGGTCCTTAAAGATCTTTTCGTTCTGTTTGTGTAAGGCACTCAATACTTCTTCGTTGCTGTTTCACACCATTACATCCTTTAAAATTATTAAAGGATCTTTGTTTCTGACATCTGCTACGCTTAACTCATTCTCTACTTTGCGAAGCCTATCCTTTACTTTCTGTCTTTCCGATTCATTTCTACACCCGACTATGACTTTTCTATCCTTCGCCTTTCTTATCTTTTCAATTTCAACGCCACCTTCTTTGGCGTTGACGGCTTTCCTGATTCTGTTTAGCACTTCCTCCCCCGTTTCAGTTTCGTCTTTGGAGGTGACGACTACCGAGTGCAGCGTGGGCTGCTCTGATGGCCTGCCTCTGCTGTTACCAGCGGCTACACTCGCGTACGTTCTTGTCACCCCCTCGAGGGTTTTTTGGTGATTCTCTAAGTTTTTATTGAGAATCTCCATTTGCTTCATGTTATTCTGGATGAGCTTACTATGCTCTTCCAGTTTCAGAATCAGGGGGTTTTGAGTGGGATCTGCCTGTAGAGCGGGGGGGGATGGTAGGGGCGGTTGTATAATTTCCGCCTCTGTCTTTCCACCCCGCTCTTTATCAAGACTCTTCCCTTTGCGCTCCTGCGACTCTGACTCTTTCACCAGCTGGTAAAGGCGTTCTACCGCTGAGGTGACCCCTTCCTTTATTTCGGTCTTCAAGTTTCTAGAGTTACTGAGATGGAGCTTTGCCTTATTTAGGCATGCTCTTGCCTCAGCAACTCTAGTGGGGGGGTATTCCACTCTCGGTGGAGGGCTACCCGAAGCCTCCGTGGTAGGTCTTCGTATGGCCTCCTTCGGTTTTTGCTTCTGGGGGCCCGCCCTCGCGAGCGGCACCTTTTGTGAAGTGCCCTTCGGGGTCGCTTGCCTGCTCTCGAAACCCTCAATGCTACGCCTCACTTTAGAGGTCGTTGCCTCGGACGGTCCTGCCGCCTCGGGCATAGTCGGGGATATTATATTATCTGTCGCCGTGAAAGTCTCGTCGACTTTTTTAATGGGAGTGCGTATGCCCAACATTTTCGTCAGAGGGACGAGTCAAAAAGTTAAAATCAAAATTAAAATATTAAATATAAAATTATCCAATAAGGGATAATATAAATAAAATAATTTTCAAATAAGCAACTTGTGCTATGTCTAAAATTAAAAGAAAATTTTAATATCTAAGTCGTCCAAAAAGGATCAATAAAACTTAACCTAATAAAAGCTATGTACTTCCCAAAAGGGGCAATTAAAATTGTAGGCAATAAGCCTACGTCAATAACTTAATATACCTAAAAATATCTTAAAATTAAACTTAACTAAGTCCTTAGAGTATTTTGGAGGAGAGCTGTCAGGGCCAAAAGATGGGCGTGGTCCTTCCGGTTCTTCCGAACTCACTCTCGAATTTCTCCGAAAACGGAGAGAGGAGCTACAGCTCGAGGGGATTCACAAAGGGGGTGGGGTATGGGGGTCAAGTAGTGGGTCGAAAAAGCGGTCAAGAAGGGGTCAAGAAAATGATAAAAAAGGGGGATGGGGGTCAAGAAAAGGGGGGAGGGGGTCAAGATAAGGGGAGTTGGGGTGAAGGGGGAGAGGGGAAGGAAGTACACGAGGAAACTCTAAGGACTGCGAAGACGAAGAGCAGCAGCAGCACCGCGATGATGATGACGAAGTGACGATGCCTGTGACGTCAGAGTTGTAAAAGTCTCGAATGTTCGAGTGACGTCAGCAGGGTGTGGAAAGTTCCACGTCGTCGACTCCGCCTAGATATGCGATGACTAATGCAAGGGAGTGGCTTTGTGGCGTGATAAAATTCGTCGTCGCAACTGCGCAGTAGCTTAAGCGACGACGTCGACAGTATATAATTTAGTTTTTGCTCTAAAACTGGTAACTAAAAAATTCTGAAAGTTGAGGGGCACTGAGCCTAGGGTGGGACCTAGCCGGAAGCACTATAAAAAATATAGGCCCTCGATCTAAATTCCCGGCTACAGCACCTGAAAAAAGATGTACTTTAAAATGATGGCCACTCCCTTACCTGTGATCCAAAATTCTTGATTTTTGTGCCTCGTTGGTAGGTTCCTCTTGGAGAACACGAATCCGCTTTCAGGAGCAGCCGGACGGCTCAGGATCTTGGTTCGGCTGTCGGGCGATTTTGTGTTCCAAGGTACTAACTTGGCGAGTTTAACCGGGATAAATCCCAAACTCAGCCAAGATGTGGAGGTCACTGGGTGGCACAGGATCACAATTAAAAACACTGCTGCTCTGCCTTCAAATCACGCAGCGCACGCACTTGTAATTTTTTAAAATGTCACTTTTTACCTATTTTTGTTATAATTCGGGTACCGCCGATCAGATTTTAAAACTTTTTAGTGGCCCACGTTAGGCTAGTGCTTGCACACACTTTAACACTATTTTTAACTCGCAAGCACTATAAAAACCCTATTTTCACATTTAAAACTCGCGGAGCTCACCAAAAACGATCCGATCTCTATGGCGGGTGGCGCGTGACTTGGTTAGGTTAGGTTAGGTTAGGTTAGGTTAGGTTAGGTTAGGTTAGGTTAGGTTTTTTTTTTTTTTTTTTTTTTTTTTTTATGTCCGGGCGCTTAATTGGCCCGGCCCGCGTGTCGCCTCTGACGTAATCAGAGAATTTTATTTCTTAAAATAATAAAAACATGTCAATTTATATAAAATAATTTTCTTCATTATTCTTTTTTACTAGCAGTGTCATTTGCCTGCTAAAACTTACAAATAATGTCAAGCTACCTACATGGGCAGACTCTATTTAATATTAACAAATATATATTTACATTTTCACACAGTAATAATTTATATTTTTTTGCGGTTTACTGAATTTTTTAAAAACAATAGCAATAATTTACAGTTTACTGCAAGCACATTCTTAAAATCAAAAATAGCAGTGTTGCGTGTGTTTACTTGCAAAGTAGACACTCAACACTGCCTGTTCCTAGCTATCACTTGGCTTGCTTGTCTTTATACAGTATTCAATAAATCCTTTTCTTAAATACTTATCGGCGATTAATTTCTCAACATTTGTTAAACTTATTACACAATCTAGAGCCTGCTCAGTATCAAAACGCACTCCTGCTGTCACGGGACATTCAAAAAGGATGTGAGCAACAGTTTCTTCCACTCCAGGTTCACAGATGCACGATGGGGTATCCTTACACTTAAAACGGTGTAGATAACCTGAAAAACCACCGTGCCCCGTAAGAACTTGGGTGATTATGCCTGCTGGCTTGATTTCTCGAGCAATTTTATGGGCTTTTATTACATCCGGGAAGAACATACGTGTAACGGCCGCTGTCGCACCCGACTGATAGCGCCGGTTCCACTCGTCAAGGGACTCCGTTCGGATGCATCTCTTGACGTATGAAACCGGACACTGGTCGTAGTCGGGTTTCCTCTTTAGTTTGAGGGCGGCCTCTTTTGCTAGGTGGTCAGCGCGTTCATTCCCTATAAGTCCCGCATGTGCTTTGATCCAGAACAGGGACACTTCCTTGTTCTGGAGTCTGCTCTTATAAATGTTACTTCTACTTTCAACAGCTAAGGGGTGCATGGAGTGGGAATTGACAACTGTCTCGAGGGCAGAGCGTGAGTCGCTTATGATGGCGAAACTCATTTCATCCTGCCGTAATATCATTTGTGTTGCTTGACATATGGCTAGAAGTTCCGCCTGGTAGACCGTGCAGTACGACGGCAGTTTAAGTTTGATGGCTTTAGTTTCGGCCTCATTGCTTCTTACAGACAATGCGGCGCCCACCTTGCCCTCAATCTTGCTGCCGTCGGTGTAAAATTGTACTGCAGGTTAGGTTAGGTTAGGTTAGGTTAGGTTAGGTTAGGTTAGGTTAGGTTAGGTTAGGTTAGGTTAGGTTAGGTTAGGTTAGGTTAGGTTAGGTTAGGTTAGGTTAGGTTAGGTTAGGTTAGGTTTTTTTTTTTTTTTTTTTTTTTTTTATTGTCCGGGCGCTTAATTGGCCCGGCCCGCGAATATCCCCTGACTGAATCAGAGACTTTGTTTCTCTTTTTGTTATTTATTTACATTTTTTATATTTATTTATTTAGTACACATTACATTTATAAGCTTGCGAATAATTTATATTTCTAATTTAAAACATTGTGAAGTTGAAATTATATACACGTTTTCTATACATACAAAATTCTATATTTTCTGTTTTTAAACTAATATTCGACAACCAAAGCCCATCGGAGACGTCCCCCACGATTCGACGCGCCGCATACGAAGTGGTCTAGAAGCTCGTCACTGTGACGCGTCGGAGCACAAGGGAGCCTCCGACAAAACCTGGTTCCCGATTCAGTTTACCAATTTTTAACATTTATTTAAATTTCTAATTTTTTACAATTTCTTCATTTTAACATTAATGCTTTGTGATTTACATTTAATAACACCTTATGTACATTTACCAATAACAGGATAACATTTACCATGGGTACCTAGTTGTGCAATTTATTAAAGTTGCCATAAACATTAACACTGAGTCCAGTTTGCAATATTTTATAAAAGTAGATATTATTTGCAAAATCAAACTGAACTCCGAACAGGGTTTGCGCAGGTCCGCATGCTTGCTCCTTTTTAATACTGTGCATATGTTAAAGCTGATATTATTATAATAACAACTTAACATTGCCTTTCTCTTTTTTATACCTTCGTGCAGACCTACGCCCAACTCCTTTGCAACACCGACATAAAACTCAGCCTATAGACAGAAACTGCTTTTATGGGGTGAAAAGCCAGCATGATATAAAGGATATCATGGATATCGCTGAGGGAAGGAGGACCGATTCTGCTGTGCCGTATTCCATTACATGCAAATAATAATCTGACTAGAGTGTCTCTCAGAGAGACTCCAGCCAGATGTGGCTGCCGTTTCCGGTTTCCAGCTAGTGTCAGTCCCCCATCTCGCGAGGATATGCAATATCCTGCGTGCGTGCCCTCAGCAATACGCCGTAGTGCTTCTGGCCAGTGCATCCCATCTACGTCTAACCGGACACTCCGTGTCGAAGGCGTTATGGTCTAACTGCTCCATCTTGGCCTGCGTGCAGTTGCAACAAACTGGCAACTTGCCCGCAGACCAAGCAGGACAGTCTGCCTTTTTGTGCGGTCCTGCGCAGTGACTACACCTTTCAGTAGTATCCACGCAGAATCGCCTACTGTGCCCATAGCCGAGGCATAAGGAGCATTGGACGAGGGGGGACTGATCTGCAACTCGAACTCGTTGCAGATCTATCCTTACCGTGCCTTCTCTGAGTATCCTCGTCCAAATAGGTGGGGACACCTTCAGGACCACGTGGTTCGTCAAGGGGTTTCTGGTTCTCTTTTTATATTTTAGTTCTACCCTATCATCCTCCCCACGTAGGTCCTTAAAGATGTCCACATTCTGCTTCCTCAGTGCGGTTAAGACCTCTTCATTAGTGTTATAAGCCATAACATCTTTAAGTATGACTAATGGGTCCTTGTTTTTTATGTCGGCCACACTGAGGTGCTCCTCCGCCTGCTTCAACCTATCCTTCAGTTTCTGCCTCTCTTCCCTACTTCTACATCCCACGATAACCTTCCTGTCTTTTGCCTTTCTCACCCTTTCAATTTCGATGCCCCCTTCTTTTGCTTTGACGACACTCCTAACCCTCTCGAGAACCTGTTCACCGGTCTCATACTCATCCCTCGAGGTGACCACTATGGAGTGGAGGGTGGTTTGGTCCGGATTCCTGCCGGTTTTTCCACCAGCCACCACACTCGCATACGTGACCATCTCCAGGGATTCGTTGTGTCTGTTGATGTTGACACGCAATTCCTCAAGTTTCTCGGTAGAGGCTCTCAGAAGGGTGGAATGTTCGTCCAGCTTTTTCATTAAATCGTTATGTAGCTGAGGGACTACGCTTGGAGGAGGGTGTAAAGGGCCCTCCTCTTCCGCTGTGATTTTCACCTCAGCTTGGCCCTTTTCAGCTTCTGATTCTTTGACCAGCTGATATAATCGGTCTAGAGCAGCAACTACCCCTTCTTTAATATCTGTCTTAAGATTTCTCGAGTTGCTGAGGTGGAGCTTAGCCTTGTTGAGGCACGCCCTTGCCTCAGCCACTCTGTTGGGGTACGTCGGTCTCGGCGGTGGGCTTGCAGAGCTAGCCGGTCCTGGCTTACTGTTTAACGCCTTCGGCCTCTGCTTTGCAGACACAGTCGCCGAGACCGCCGCATTCCGTGGAGAAACCTTGGACGGGGATGCAGGCTTGCCGGTTTCGAATACCTCAATACTTCTTCTGACTTTTGAGGTACCGGCTTTTTTGTCTTCGGCCTTATTTGGGGGGTTCGTAGTCCAAACATTCTTGTGCAGTTTAGAATTGTGACGGGTAAGTAAGGTAATATTAGTATGGGGTAAATGTAGCTATAATAATTATTAATCTAACGCAAGCCTATACTATAAAACAAAAGAGAATTTTTGGGATATTTTAGATTAATACCCCAATAGTCGTATAAAGTATATTATTTGTCAGAGGGATTTATTAATAATAATCTGACCTGAGGGTAATATAACTTATGGTTATAATATATTTAAAACACTAAGATATAGAATACTTGGTCAATAAACCAAGTATTGTCAATACATAATATGTCAACAAATAAAATATAATACAATTTGGTCAATAAACCAATAAATGTCGATAAGTTAAAATTGTAGGCACAGCCTAGTCAACAAAAAACAGTAGTGGTGTACCTACGTCAAAGATAAAATTTTTTAATCAAATAGCCTCAGGTCGATTAAATCTTAGAATTAAACTTAACTAAGTCCTTAGAGTTTTTTGGGGAGAGCTGTCAGGGCCAAAGGGTGGGTGTGGTCCTTCCGGTTCTACGGAACTCACTCTCGTATTTCTCCGAAAACGGAGAGAGGAGTTACAGCTCGAGGGGTTTTTGGGGGGTGAGGGGAAATAAGGGGTAAAGGGGGAGGGGGGGGGGAATCAAGGAAGTTCGAAAATGGGGGGGTAAATTGGGGAGGGGGGGGGGCAAAAAAGGGGGGATGAGAAAAAAGGGGGGGGAACTCTAAGGACTGCGAAGACGAAGAGCAGCAGCAGCAGCACCGCGGTGATGATGACGAAGTGACGATGCCTGTGACGTCAGAATGTGTAAAGATCTCGAATGTTCGAGTGACGTCAGCAGGGTGTGGAAAGTTCCACGTCGTCGACTCCGCCCAGGTGTGCGATGACTAATGCAAGGGAGTGGCTGTGGCGTGATAAAATGTCGTCGTCGCAACTGCGCAGTAACTAAAGCGACGACGTCGACTGTATATAATTTTGTGATCTCTCGAAAACGGGTAACTACAAAATTCCAGGTTTTGGTGGGCACTTAGCCTGGAGTGGGACCTAGCCGGGGGCACTATAAAAAGTATAGGCCCTCGATCTAGATTTCCGGCTGAAGTGCTTAGAAAAAAGTGTACTTTAGGATAGATGCCACTCCCTTACTGGTGATCCAAAATTCACTTTTTTGGTGCCTGCCTGTATGGTTCCTCTTGGAGAACACGAATCCGCTTTCAGGAGCAGCCGGACTGCTCAGGATCTTGGTTCGGCTGTCGGGCGATTTTGTGTTCCAAGGTACTAACTTGGCGAGTTTAACCGGGAAAAATCCCAAACTCAGCCAAGGTGTGGAGGTCACTGGAAGGCACTGGATCACAATTTAAAACACTACTGCTCTCACTTCAAATCTTACGCCGCACGCACTTTTAATTTTTCTAAATGTCACTTTTCCCACTTTTTGGTTGTATTTCGGGTAGTTTTGATCAGATCTTAAAACTTTTTGGTGGCCCACGTTAGGCTAGCGCTTAGACACAATAATAAACTATTTAAAACCTTTAAGCGCTATAAAAACCTATTTAACACATTTAAAATTCGCGGAGCTCACGAAAAACGATCTGATCACTGTGGCGGGCGGCGCGCGACGGTTAGGTTAGGTTAGGTTAGGTTAGGTTAGGTTAGGTTAGGTTAGGTTAGGTTAGGTTAGGTTAGGTTAGGTTAGGTTAGGTTAGGTTAGGTTAGGTTAGGTTAGGTTAGGTTAGGTTAGGTTAGGTTAGGTTAGGTTAGGTTATGTTAGGTTAGGTTAGGTTTTTTTTTTTTTTTTTTTTTTTTTTTTTTTTTTTTATTGCTGCTATAACCCCTAGCTGAAATTTCACCCAGGGCCCTTATTAAACTTTGTTTTAATTTTGTTCCTTATTGTTTTAATAATCTCGAGGGTATTCCTCCGTCCTTAACTTAACTAGGTACATAAACAATATGATTATTTGACTTGTACTTTGTGGGGGATGTAAAGGATCCCCCAGTTTTTTATATTTATTTAACAGTAATTTATATTTATTGATATATATACACATATTTTTTTTTTTTTTATTTTTTTTTTTTTTTACTATACAATAGTTATTTGATACTTTAAATATATATAATATTGGAGATGTATATTGTCACCCAGTCACTTTGCTAAAACTTACAATGCTAATATCACGTGTCAATTTATGCTAAGAATATCGGGGGATATTAATGTCCCCCAGTCATACATTTAAAACTTTTATCTAAATTAAAATCAGTAATAATAAATTCAATAATTGGTTAAAAACTTACTACTAATATCACATGTGTTCAAGGATGTATAGTGTCCCTTTGTCAATAAATATTTTACATAAAATTTAATATAATTAAATAGATTTAAAAATCCTTTGGGGGATGTATAGAGTCCCCCATTTAACCTAACCTATCCCGCACCACCATCCGAATCTTTTGTCTTGTTTCTTTCATTTGCAACTTCCACCAGTCTTTTCCCGTACTCCAATAAGATGTTTCTCCCCTTTTTGTTCATAATTATTTCATGAATGTTTCCCGCCCCCAATTCGACTCCCAGTTGCTGCTGCAACTCGAACCTCTCCTTAGCATTGACCGGGCAGTCGAACAGGAGATGAGAAACAGTCTCTCTTGTACCTTGCTGACAAACACATGAAGGATCCTCCTTACACTTGAATCGCTCCAAGTAGTCGGAGAACCCTCCATGGCCTGTCAGCAGCTGTGTGATAAACCTGTCTATTTCAATTTTCTTTATAATTTTATACGCCATTTTGGCATTGGGGAAAAACATCTTAGTAACGCCGCCGGTCTCGCTCTTCCTGTATTCCTCGTCCCACACGTCAATCGTTGTTTCTCTTATGCAGCGCTTGACGTATGAGACTGGGCACAGGTCATAGTGCGGACGTACCCGCGACCCCAAAGCTGCCTCCTTCGCCAGCTGGTCAGCTCTCTCGTTACCCTCCAACCCCCTGTGCGCCTTAATCCAAAATAATTTTACTTGATTATTAGTTTTGGTGCATTCTCTCAAGATGCATCTTGTTTTAACGGCCAGGGGGTGGAAGGAGTCCAGCGTTACGGCCTGGAGTGCAGACATGGAGTCGCTAAACACGCCCACTCTAGCTACCTTCATCTTCCCCGCCTCTTCTACTGCCCTGGACAGAGCCAGTAGTTCGGCCTGATAGACGGTGCAGTACGACGAAAGAGCAAGCTTGACGGTTTTAGTCTCGACCGCGCCATTCCAGAAGGATAGCGCAGCTCCGACTTTGCCGTCAATCTTGCTCCCGTCGGTGAAGATGCGCACATCGTATGATGTGCTAACATCTTCACCTTCCTCGCCATCTATCAGTCCGAACCCTAGCCCCGTCTGTGAAGCTGGATGGTCTGCTTCCAGGACAGAGGTCATCCGCTCGATCTCCCTGTCGCCCAACACCGCATGGGGCAACCCCCTCCTGGCCTCATATAAGGACGCGACTTCGCGTACCCTGAGGTCAAGAGGTAGCATACCTGCCAACACCAGTGCTGAGGTCAGGGAGACCGTTCGGTATGCCTTAATCTTTTTTAAAGCGAAGCCTCTCTGCAGCGTAGCTAATCTTTTTTTAATTCCTAATTTACCGGCGGCTGGTGCCCATGCTGGTGCTGCATATAGGATGGTGGGCTCTACCACTGCCTTATATATTATGTCTATTACCTCCGGGTGGAGGCCCCACCCAACTCTCGCGGCCCTGGCTAGCTGCTTGTATCTTAAAATCCCTTTCACGCATACCCTTTCAACGTGCCGATTAAATGTGAGCCCCTTATCAATGGTGAGTCCAAGCACTTTGACTTCGTCGGACATACAAATGTCGGTCTCCCCCATGCGCAAGCGCGGAGTGTCAAAAACAAGCTTACGTGTGACGAGCATCGCACATGTTTTGTGCGGTGCAAATCTAAGCTTGTTTTTGAAACCCCACTCCAACACACGGGCCAGCACAACATTTGCATGTTCCTCGATCTGGAGTGCCGTCTCACCATCGATTACGAGGACCACATCGTCGGCAAAAGCCTGCACATACACATTTTCTTTCCTCAACATCCATAACAGAGGGTCCAACAAGAGGTTCCACAGGATCGGTCCTCCTATGGACCCCTGTACGCACCCCTTGTTGGTCCCCCTCCTCACTTCCTTGCCGGAGTACCTGACACACACTTCCCTTTCATTAAGATAGCTGCTGATTACCCGCCTCAGACCCCACGGGACTCCGACCTCCGCCAGACGCACCTTTATGGCTGGCCACCAGGCACTATCGAAGGCCCCCTCTATGTCCAGCGAGACCACGACAGCAAGCCTTTTGGTTTCCCTCATCTTCCTGACGTGGCCCACCAGTGCATAGAGGGCGTCTTCGGTGCCCTTCTGTGGCATAAAACCATACTGGTGCGGGCTTATAGTCGGCAACACGTGGTACCTGAGTCGGGCCATCAGCATCTTCTCATAAATTTTGCCAAAAACAGGAAGGAGGCCGACGGGTCGATAGGCTTTTGGGACGTCGTATTTCTCCTTTCCCGGCTTCCGCAGTACCACCACCGTTGCACACTTCCACAATTTGGGGAAGTAGGCAACGGCGAGGCAACGATTGAGCAGGGCGAGAAAAAACACGGCATCACAATCCACAGCGCGATGACAAATGTCGGCAGTGAATCCATCCACACCGGGGGCCTTCTTGGGGTTGAAAGACCTTACGGCCCTATTCAACTCCTCCATGATGAAGGGCGGCTCACCTCCCGGGCTCGTCGGCTCCGAGTCTAGGGTCCCAGCAAGCCGTCGCACCCGACGATGTTCCTCCCCTTCATCACTTTCCAGGTCCCGGGGGTAGAAGGTCTCGGCCAACCATTTTGCAGAGTCGCCGGCATCGAGGACCCTTCCCCCTTGACAAGGGGAAGATCTTCCTCTCTGCCGGCCAACCTGCCCATCACTCTGTAGATACCCTCCCATACGCCCTCCCTATCCTGTTTTTGGCAAAATTCTTTCCAACTTCTCACCTTTGCATCCTTCACCGCTTTTTCATACATCTCTTTCATTTCCAGGTAATGCTTCACTACGTGATCTCTACGGACTGGCGCTGCGTTCCGTATCCTGCGTCTCCTCGTGGCCACCTGCCTTTTCATCTCGGCGAGCTCATCGGACCACCATGACATTTTAAGTGTTTCTGTGTGTTTCTTGTTTGGAATTGCGTGTTTACATGCTTGCGTGATCGCCTCCGTGTAGCTGTCCAACACCTCATCTATTTGTCGTGTGCTGTGTATTGTGTTAGTGATCTGTGGAGTCAGTTGTCTGTCTTGCAATAACTGGGATAGCTTCTCACTGAAGTTCCCCCAGTTTGCTTTTCGTGTGTTATAGATGCGTGTCGTGCGTTTTATGTCTGTGCCTGTGGATTTGTGTTGTCTGATCCCAAACAAGATGCCATTATGGTCAGAACTGGTGAGCCCCACCTCGACTGACCAGTTAACCACTCGGTTCAGCAGGTTCCTGGAACACGCCGTCACATCAACGTAGCTAGCATACCTGGTACCCCCTCTTACTACATCGAACGTAGCGGCGCCTCCGTCATTGAGTATCTCCATACCCAAGGCTTCCAGCACGCTCGACAGTTCCGCTCCCCGCCGGTCTTCAACATAGCCACCCCACCACGGGCTCTTCGCGTTGGCATCGCCTCCCAGGACCATCTTATCGGTACCCAACCTCCTTCCTATACCGATAAGGTGGTCCAAGTAGGGCCCTATAGGGCGGTTTGGCTCGAAGTATAAGGAGACTACGTGGATTTCCCAGGCACTGGTACGCACGCTGATTACGACAATGTTGTCGGTGGACAAGTCCGGATGGTATTGGACGTCCAAGGTCTCGTCAAGGACGGCGATTGCTGCCTTAACGGTAACGGCGCGGTCGCCAGTGTTCTGGTAAATCCTCAGGTAGCTCCTCATACTTTTTGCCCCCCCCACGTAGGGCTCCTGAAGCAATGCCACGCTGACCTTACGCTTGGTGGCTTCGAGCAGAAGCTCGGTGGTGGCCAGTTGACTCCTTTGGAGATTGGCCTGTGCAAAGCGATACTGGAAGTCGCGGTTTTCGCCTAGCACGCCCTTAGCAGTACATGACCAACGTCCTGGCCAGGGTGTCCCACTTCTTTCTCACCACACATTCATTACTAAAAACGTCGTGCTCCACGTTGCCTATCCCCGCTTTTGTGCAATTGCAGCACTGCGGGGGCGTTCCTTTTGACCACTGTTGGCAGTCAGTCCTCTTATGAGGACCGCCGCAGTGGCCACACACCTCTGCCTCTTCCTTACACCACCTCTTCGTGTGCCCATACCCTAGGCAACGGGAGCACTGCGTTAATGGACTTTGATCCTCAACTTTCACTCTTTGGAGATCGATATACAATCTCCCTTCATTCACGCATCGCTTCCATACTTTTGGGGACACCCTAACCACGACGTGGCCCTGTAGGGGGTTCCTTGCACGCTTCCTATACAAAACCGTCATTCGCACTTCATCACCCTTGATGTCCTCAAAAAGAGCCCGATTCTGGTTCTTGAAGGCTCTCAGAATATCCTCGTCCTTGTTGTATCTGAATACATCTTTGAGGACAATCAAGGGGTCCCTATTTTTCAAATCTTCCACTTTCAATTCCGGCCTTTCCTTCAATCTATTTTTAACCTTTTCTTTCTCCTCGCTTGTTCCACACCCTATCATCACCTTCCTATCCTTCATTTTCCTTACTTTCTCCACCTTCACCCACCCTTCTTTTGCGTCAACTGTTTCCCTTACAACATCTATTATATCTTCACTAGTTTGCGTGTCGCTGATAGAAGAGACCACCACTGAGTGGAGCGCCCCGACCTCTGGGATCGGTCTTGGACTTGCTACCACGTTGGCATAGGTCTTGCGCTCCACCTCATTGGCTGATCTCTCCAGCAGTTCCGTGAGTTTTTCTATTCTTTTCGCATTTACTTCTAACATCTTTCCATGCTCACTTAACTTAACCATTAGTTCGGTGTGGTCAGGGGTAATAATCTTACTTACTTCATCCTCTTTTATCCTTGCCTGTTCATCTCCTTCCTCTTTCCCATTCAATTTTTTATTTATTTTCTTTGCCTCGCTTATTTCCTTTACTATGCTATATAATCTTTCCAACTGTGTAAGTACCTCGTTTTTTATTTCCGTTTTTAAATTTCGTGCACTCCCCAGATGGAGTTTGGCTTTGATTAAGCAATTTTTTGCCTCAGCTACCTTGGTGGGAGGCTTAGGTTTTTCTTGTTGGGGAGTACATATGCGAGCCTCTATTTCTCCACTTATGCGTCTCACTACATGAGTCTTATCTAATTCATTACTGTTCTTATTAGCCTGCGGCGACCTGAACATTTTGAATGAGAAGGAGTTGGGTAATAAGCAGTAGTAGTCTCAGTTAAAAGATAAATATATAATACTAATTTTAAATAGATATAAAATTGATAAATTTAATAATAGAATTAAAATTGTAGAGTAAACTAGTTAAAATATCAAATAACAATTACTTAAATTAAAATATAATAGTTAAGATTTAACTATCAAGAATACACACAGTGATGTAAGAATGATTATATGTCAATAAAACCAATCTATTATGCTAATAACAATAATATTAATAAGATCCTAATAATATACAATACTTAAAACTTATTGGCACTGGGGTATAAAATTCTTTCGGGCCCTGTCCAGAAACAGTTAGGGGCAGATAGTATAAATAGGGTGTAAATGGCCCTTATTTTCAAAGGCTCTGCCCCACTGTTAGCAGCTTGTGAATTATTATATATGTATATATATTTATATTATTTTTTATTTTTTATTTTTTTTATGAGAGAATGTAATTCCTATTTAAAACTGCCGTATTTTATCCTTTTATTTTTCAGGCTTGAGCACAAAAGCTACCTCGGTAGTAGTAAGCGGGAGGGTGGGAGGGCAAAATTTTGCACTTTCCAACGTCCGATCCCGACAAGCGAGGTGTCAATAGACGCGGGAGAGCAGCAGGTATACTGTGAAGAAAGTTGGGATGGTTTCCCCACTAAGTGGGCAAGTGGTGGGCAAAAGACTGAGTTTTTGAAAGAAATTTGTATGAAAAGTTAAAATTTTTATATCGAACTATTGTAATTTTCTATTATAGGAAGACAAACGAGACCGAGGTAGACTATGATCAACACCCGTACGCGCAGTGGGTCAAAGGTGTGGCTTTTATGTCCGGTATATAGCGGATTCGAATCAAACGCTAATAATTTTTCAATTTTACAGGTGCCTCCGGGAGCGAAAGCTAGTCTAATTTAGTCTAATTTAGTGTCCAAAGAAGCGGATAGACGGACCGATGATGATGAAAGCAGAAAATTTTCAAAAAGTTCACTAAGGAACCGGTAAATGCGAATAAATGTATGAAAAACTATAAGATTTTGTTAATTTTGTGTTTAAAATGTCAAAAAATAGCCAAAATTGATGAAACTTTTATTGATTGTTACAGGTATATATAGGGCCCGCCTATTAGAACACAAATCAAAAGAAAAAAATTTCGGAAAACCACAACAACACCGCCAAATTTGATAATTTCAAAGAAATATAAGTGGGTTAGGTTAGGTTAGGTTAGGTTAGGTTTTTTTTTTTTTTTTTTTTTTTTTTTTTTTTATGTCCGGGCGCTTAATTGGCCCGGCCCGCGAATTCCCCTGACAGAATCAGAGGTTAGGTTAGGTTAGGTTAGGTTAGGCCAGGTTAGGCCAGGCCAGGCCAGGCCAGGCCAGGCCAGGCCAGGCCAGGCCAGGCCAGGCCAGGCCAGGCCAGGCCAGGCCAGGCCAGGCCAGGCCAGGCCAGGCCAGGCCAGGCCAGGCCAGGCCAGGCCAGGCCAGGCCAGGCCAGGCCAGGCCAGGCCAGGCCAGGCCAGGCCAGGCCAGGCCAGGCCAGGCCAGGCCAGGCCAGGCCAGGCCAGGCCAGGCCAGGCCAGGCCAGGCCAGGCCAGGCCAGGCCAGGCCAGGCCAGGCCAGGCCAGGCCAGGCCAGGCCAGGCCAGGCCAGGCCAGGCCAGGCCAGGCCAGGCCAGGCCAGGCCAGGCCAGGCCAGGCCAGGCCAGGCCAGGCCAGGCCAGGCCAGGCCAGGCCAGGCCAGGCCAGGCCAGGCCAGGCCAGGCCAGGCCAGGCCAGGCCAGGCCAGGCCAGGCCAGGCCAGGCCAGGCCAGGCCAGGCCAGGCCAGGCCAGGCCAGGCCAGGCCAGGCCAGGCCAGGCCAGGCCAGGCCAGGCCAGGCCAGGCCAGGCCAGGCCAGGCCAGGCCAGGCCAGGCCAGGCCAGGCCAGGCCAGGCCAGGCCAGGCCAGGCCAGGCCAGGCCAGGCCAGGCCAGGCCAGGCCAGGCCAGGCCAGGCCAGGCCAGGCCAGGCCAGGCCAGGCCAGGCCAGGCCAGGCCAGGCCAGGCCAGGCCAGGCCAGGCCAGGCCAGGCCAGGCCAGGCCAGGCCAGGCCAGGCCAGGCCAGGCCAGGCCAGGCCAGGCCAGGCCAGGCCAGGCCAGGCCAGGCCAGGCCAGGCCAGGCCAGGCCAGGCCAGGCCAGGCCAGGCCAGGCCAGGCCAGGCCAGGCCAGGCCAGGCCAGGCCAGGCCAGGCCAGGCCAGGCCAGGCCAGGCCAGGCCAGGCCAGGCCAGGCCAGGCCAGGCCAGGCCAGGCCAGGCCAGGCCAGGCCAGGCCAGGCCAGGCCAGGCCAGGCCAGGCCAGGCCAGGCCAGGCCAGGCCAGGCCAGGCCAGGCCAGGCCAGGCCAGGCCAGGCCAGGCCAGGCCAGGCCAGGCCAGGCCAGGCCAGGCCAGGCCAGGCCAGGCCAGGCCAGGCCAGGCCAGGCCAGGCCAGGCCAGGCCAGGCCAGGCCAGGCCAGGCCAGGCCAGGCCAGGCCAGGCCAGGCCAGGCCAGGCCAGGCCAGGCCAGGCCAGGCCAGGCCAGGCCAGGCCAGGCCAGGCCAGGCCAGGCCAGGCCAGGCCAGGCCAGGCCAGGCCAGGCCAGGCCAGGCCAGGCCAGGCCAGGCCAGGCCAGGCCAGGCCAGGCCAGGCCAGGCCAGGCCAGGCCAGGCCAGGCCAGGCCAGGCCAGGCCAGGCCAGGCCAGGCCAGGCCAGGCCAGGCCAGGCCAGGCCAGGCCAGGCCAGGCCAGGCCAGGCCAGGCCAGGCCAGGCCAGGCCAGGCCAGGCCAGGCCAGGCCAGGCCAGGCCAGGCCAGGCCAGGCCAGGCCAGGCCAGGCCAGGCCAGGCCAGGCCAGGCCAGGCCAGGCCAGGCCAGGCCAGGCCAGGCCAGGCCAGGCCAGGCCAGGCCAGGCCAGGCCAGGCCAGGCCAGGCCAGGCCAGGCCAGGCCAGGCCAGGCCAGGCCAGGCCAGGCCAGGCCAGGCCAGGCCAGGCCAGGCCAGGCCAGGCCAGGCCAGGCCAGGCCAGGCCAGGCCAGGCCAGGCCAGGCCAGGCCAGGCCAGGCCAGGCCAGGCCAGGCCAGGCCAGGCCAGGCCAGGCCAGGCCAGGCCAGGCCAGGCCAGGCCAGGCCAGGCCAGGCCAGGCCAGGCCAGGCCAGGCCAGGCCAGGCCAGGCCAGGCCAGGCCAGGCCAGGCCAGGCCAGGCCAGGCCAGGCCAGGCCAGGCCAGGCCAGGCCAGGCCAGGCCAGGCCAGGCCAGGCCAGGCCAGGCCAGGCCAGGCCAGGCCAGGCCAGGCCAGGCCAGGCCAGGCCAGGCCAGGCCAGGCCAGGCCAGGCCAGGCCAGGCCAGGCCAGGCCAGGTTAGGCCAGGCCAGGCCAGGTTAGGTTAGGTTAGGTTAGGCCAGGTTAGGCCAGGCCAGGAGGAGGTTAGGTTAGGTTTTTTTTTTTTTTTTTATATTGCGGGAGCGTCTTGCGCTCCTGCTGCTGCATTTTCCCCTAGCGGAAATTTCTCCTATGGGCCCTTATTAA
This sequence comes from Helleia helle, assembly GCA_963853865.1. Classification (NCBI taxonomy): domain Eukaryota; kingdom Metazoa; phylum Arthropoda; class Insecta; order Lepidoptera; family Lycaenidae; genus Helleia; species Helleia helle. Next base: position 20,107,543 of record OY971430.1, read on the forward strand.
TCTTTATGTTTAATTTTGTGCCATACCATTCTTCTATTCTATGAGGTAGTACCTCCGTCCTACAACTGATCTAAATCTATTTTACATAATTTTTATTAAATACGTATTTTAAGATTTGCTTACATTTAATAGGCTGTTTTTTTATTATTATTTTTTTTTACATCTTTATCACTTCTACTTATATTAGTATGCACCATACATAATTTAAAAAAAAACACAATTTAAAAACAATTTTATATTTATTTGCGATTGGGGATATAAAGGGTCCCCTATAAAATACACTACATAATATTATCCATAAAAAGTCTAATACTATTGTCACCTTCATATACAATAACTTACATAATACTTTCAAAAACAATTTGGCTTCGAGACATGTTATATCCCCAGTCAATAATGTAAGATTTACAATCAATTATCAGGTCATATTATACTTAATTTATTTATATTGCGAGATGTAAAATGTTTTTTTTTTTTTAATTTGTTAAATAATATCGTCTTTAACGCTAATAATAATATTGAGGGGATGTAAAAGTCCCCCAGTCATATATCTAATAAGTATATTTATCATAATAACTATAAATAATTATACATAATATTATGTTCTTGCTAGGGGATGTAAATGGTCCCCTAGTTCACACACCCTTTCTTCTTCCCTATTCCTTTCCCGACTCTTCTTAATCCTCTTCCTATCCCTCTCATTCATACTTCATCACATTCATAATACCATTTCATTCTTCTCTTTCATTTCAGGTGGTGCTTTCCACGTGATCACTCCGGACTGGCGCTGTGTCCCGTTTCCTGCGTCTCCTTGTGGATTCCCGGTTTTCATCTTGCCTGGTTTCTTGGACTGCAATGACATGTGTGTATACTGTGTTCCTTGTTTGGATTTTCGTGTTACTGTGTTGTTTTAACTCCTCCGTGTTTTGTGTTCGTCTTCGTAATTTGTTGTGTACTATATATTGTGTTAGTGCATGTGGAGTTAGTTGTCTGCTTAACAAAAACTGGGCTAGCTTCTATCAAGAAGTTCGCCCAGTTTGCTATGTGTATGTTTGTGCTTGTTATTTGTGTCTTTGTCTGTGTCTGTTGTTTTGTGTAGTCTGATGCCAAACAAGATGCTATTGCAGTCGTACCTAGCTGTGGTCTGCACACCTGGCCCCCTTTTTGCCCTGGCGAACCTCAGTAATACTGAACCACAGAGCGAGCCAGAGCGTCCCATTTCTTCCTTACTTCGCATTCGCTGCTGAAGGCGCCGTGCCCCGTGCTGCTTATCCCCGCCCTGCTGCAATTGCAACAGTTCGGGGCCTCCCGCTTTGCCCACTTTTGGCAATCGGTCCTCATATGAGGACCTCCACAGTGGGCACATGCCTGTTCTTTTTCCGAGCAAAATCTCCTCGTGTGACCATACATTAAGCAGCCGGAGCACTGCACCAGTGGGGTCTGGTCTTCGACCCTCACTCTCTGCAAGTCGACATAGAGTTTCCCTACATCCATACATCCCTTCCACACTCTGGGGGGCACTCTGACCACAATGTGGTTCTGCAGGGGGTTCCTTGCTTTCCTCCTATACAAGATCTTTACTCTTTCCTCTTCCCCCTCAGTGTCCCCAAATATAGCCCTATTTTGGTTCCGCAGGGCTTTTAAGATGTCCTCATCATTATTAAAGTTGAAAACATCTTTGAGGACAATGAGGGGGTCCTTGTTCTTTATATCTTCCACCCTTAAGTCCGAACTCTTTTTCAACCGGCTCTTTACTTTTTCCCTTTCCTCACTCGTTCCACATCCGATCACCACCCTTCTATCTTTTACCTTCCTAACCCTTTCTACCCTTACCCAGCCCTGTTTCGCATCCATAGACTCGCGTATTTTCGTGATGATCTCATCGCCCGTATGCTGGTCATCGAGCGATGTGACCATCACCGAGTGAAGTGCCCCCGGCCCTTTTTGCCTGGGCGCCACTCCACTCGCCGCTACCTTAGCATATGACTCATTTGTGCTGGTGTTTTTCGTTTCTTCCATTAGTTTTTGTATGCTTTCTAATTTACTGTTATTTTCTTTTAATATTTTAGTGTTTTCTTCTAATTTCTTAATAATAATATGCTCATCGGGAATGGGTAATTTTATATCTTTTTCCTTCTCTTTTTCTTTTGTCATCTCACACCCTTTTTTGCCGTCAGACGTCATCTCCTTCGCCATCTCCTTTGCTATAGCATATAGTTTATCGAGTTGGGCGAGGACTTCATTTTTTATTTCAGTTTTTAAATTCCTTGCAGTCCCCAGGTGGAGTTTGGCCTTTACTAGACAATTTTTTGCCTCGGCCAGCTTTGACACTGGCTTCGGCTTCTCCTGCTGGGGAGTGGTCATCCTCGCCTCGAACTCTCCACTGATACGTCTGACGGTGTGTGTCCTATCTAACTGTGGCGACCTTAACATAGTGCTCGAATTAAAAATAAATTTCCAGTTATAAAGTTAAAATTAATAATTAAATATATAATATGAAATATAATGTATAGTTAAAAATGTAGAAGTGTATATAGTTATGTACTATTCTTAAACAACCCTATCAATTGCAAACCTAATAAACGATTCGGTATAATAATATAGTCAATTGTTTTCGATTATCTAATGGCACTGTGGGGTGTAAAATCCCCTTGTCTTTCAGGCCCTGAATGGCAGCAGTTATCGGTAGATAGTAAAATAGGGTGTAAATGGCCCTTATTATTCAAATTTCCTGCGATGTCTCTATCCAACTGTTAAAAGCTTGGTTAATATTTTGAATTGTCTTAAACGAAAGAAAGAAAAACTAAATGAAATCTGCCTAATTTTATACTTTTATTTTTCAGGCTTGAGCATAAAAGCTACCTCGGTAGTAGTAAGAGGGAGGGTGGGAGGGCAAATTTTTGCACTTCCCAACGTCCGATCCCGACAAGCGAGGTGTCAATAGACGCGGGAGAGCAGCAGGTATACTGTGAAGAAAGTTGGGATGGCTTCCCCACTAAGTGGGCAAGTGGTGGGCAAAAGACTGTGTTTTTGATAGAAATTTGTATGAAAAGTTAAAAAATTTTATATGGAACTATTGTAATTTTTTATTATAGGAAGACAGACGAGACCGAGGTAGACTATGATCAACACTCGTACGCGCAGTGGGTCAAAGGTGTGGCTTTTATGTCCGGTATATAGCGGATTCGAATCAAACGCTAATAATTTTTCAATTTTACAGGTGCCTCCGGGAGCGAAAGCTAGTCTAATTTAGTGTCCAAAGAAGCGGATAGACGGACCGATGATGATGAAAGCAGAAAATCTTCAAAAAGTTCACAAAGGAACCAGTAAATGCGAATAAATGTATGAAAAACTATAAGATTTTGTTAATTTTGTGTTTAAAATGTCAAAAAATAGCCAAAATTGATGAAACTTTTATTGCTTGTTACAGGTATATATAGGGCCCGCCTATTAGAACACGATTCAAAAAGAAAATTTTTCAAATTCCCACAACAACACCACTAAATTTAGGTTTTTCACAGAAATATAAGTGTATTGTATGGCGTGTTGAGATTCACCATGAAGCCTCGGTTCATATATAAAAAACGACCGAATATGGATTTTCGAATTTTTTTGCACTTCCCAACGTCCGATCCCGACAAGCGAGGTGTCAATAGACGCGGGAGAGCAGCAGGTATACTGTGAAGAAAGTTGGGATGGCTTCCCCACTAAGTGGGCAAGTGGTGGGCAAAAGACTGTGTTTTTGATAGAAATTTGTATGAAAAGTTAAAAATTTTATATGGAACTATTGTAATTTTTTATTATAGGAAGACAGACGAGACCGAGGTAGACTATGATCAACACTCGTACGCGCAGTGGGTCAAAGGTGTGGCTTTTATGTCCGGTATATAGCGGATTCGAATCAAACGCTAATAATTTTTCAATTTTACAGGTGCCTCCGGGAGCGAAAGCTAGTCTAATTTAGTCTAATTTAGTGTCCAAAGAAGCGGATAGACGGACCGATGATGATGAAAGCAGAAAATCTTCAAAAAGTTCACAAAGGAACCAGTAAATGCGAATAAATGTATGAAAAACTATAAGATTTTGTTAATTTTGTGTTTAAAATGTCAAAAAATTGCCAAAATTGATGAAACTTTTATTGCTTGTTACAGGTATATATAGGGCCCGCCTATTAGAACACGATTCAAAAAGAAAATTTTTCAAATTCCCACAACAACACCACTAAATTTAGGTTTTTCACAGAAATATAAGTGG